>JAMXBB010000006.1:14408554-14494525 GCA_024138015.1 Lumnitzera littorea | reverse complement strand
ATAAATAACAAAATATCATTAAAGCCAAAGATACCTTTAGCTTTTTTATTATTTTGTTATTTATAATTGTACAATAAAACCCTTAGATTAAAAGCTAATATTATATTTACAATAATAGTTAGAAAATATAACTATAATTTTTAAAAAGGTCTAAATACATAGTTTAAGTATGTTTTACCTTTTTCAATGCCTATCATCTTTCTCTCTCTAAAATCAATTTAGGAACTTTTCTTTTCTCTTCCTACATTATCTGTTTCCTTCCCTCCTCCACAAATGTCAATTATATTCACCCATAATTTCATTTCCTTTTTCTTCATTCATAGTCTTTATTATAAAATTAATTACTTTAATGAACCCTTGAGATTTGAAATTAGTTATATAGTTTCATGACTTTAGATTAAGAATAGAACTTTTTATCTATATTTTATATATTATTAAAGTGAAAGTAGAGAGATTTGGTGTCTTTTTTAATTTACTTGAATTGCTCTTTTGGTGATATTAGCATTTTATATTCTTTATCGTCATTAATTATACATTACATGTCTTTCATATTAATTCACTGGATTACAAATATCAATTACTTTAGTACACCTTCAATAATGAAAATGACTACATACATTAATGTACAATTATAAATACACATTTATAACTCTAAAAAATATTAGGTAAACTAATTAAAACACATAATTTCAAGGAATCTCTCTCTTTTTCTCTCTCCTAATTACAACAAGCTCATAAATTCAAGGAATTTATTAATTTAAAAACTACCCATTTATGCATTACCAATCTATGAACTACATACTTCTAAGAAGAATAAATTTTGAAATTTGATAAAAATTTTCATTTGGATAATCATTATTTAAATTCTACATGATAATGTTGTCAACATATATAGTATATACCAATTTTGATACTTATCTAATATTAAATTAGCTAAACTCACTTTCGGTGTCTTTAGTATACTTTATATTTCTTAAATATTGAATTTACAAAACTATCTTTTCTGATCACGTTAAATAATTTTTAGAATTTCCATTTTAATCAAACTAAGGGTTATCATTATAAAACACTTCCATAACCACTGTAATATATTATAATAACTAATTTCAAAAGTTTTTATCTTTTATATTTTACATTTTCATACATTATATTTTTCATATGGTGCCATTATTAGATTTCATTAATGTAAATGAAAGTTATTACTATTCTTGTTCCAAATTATGTATAAAAACCACTATCCTCCTTTACACATATTATCTTTGTAATATATGACTATTTATACATTTAGTTCAAAATAGCATTTTCATACAAACCAGTAATTTCACCATATATTTTTGAGAATTTTTTTTAAAGGAATGACATTTGTTTGTTATTTTTCTACTTTCAAAAGCTTTTGATTTATTTTAATTTTTTTCAATATTATACTTTTGAATTTTCTTTAAGTTATTATTGATTATTATTTTGTTATTATTAGTTTTCTTACATTACAACCTTGGTTTTCTCTCATGTTAAGATTCATTTATGTAAGAACAATAATCTAGTAAGCTTCTAATTAGCTTTTTATTCAAAGATATATTATATGGTCTACGATGTGTATATGTATGTTATATTTGCATATTTAGCAGTTTATATATTAAGCTCAAAATATAATTTTCATATAAGTCGATAATAAAATCATTACTACGTATTTATGAGAAAGTTTCTTTATTTGTGTTATTTGCTTATTTATTCTTCTACCGCAATAATTATGTTTAATAGTTTTGATTTATTGATTTAAGATAATGATTAACTTAATTACATTTGAGAAAATTATCAATTTAAGATATGTTTGTGTGTGTATGTATGTGTATATATCTTTTTCCTTCACCTCTTTAAGTTACACCCTCCATAGGTTTTCAAGTTCAACTATTTGCTTATAATTTAATTTGAAATTTATAATTGGTTAAATAGATATAGATCAATTTAAAATCTAAAGAATACGTAGCAATATTGATGCTGATATATGATATATTTTAATTTTCTTAAAGTGTAGTTTTCATGTGATATATGATGCATACCAAATTACAAATGAAACCTAAATTTACATTATTGTTTGGACTATTGCAAAAATTTTATAATTTTAATATATCATTTTGAAAAACTCTAGGACTTTATTGCCAAAATTAAAAATCTCATTTGATTAAATTTTTTTTTTTTGAGAAGTTTTAAGAATTTATTGTTGAAATTGAAATTTTTACAATTTAATTACAAGGTTAAAAGGATAGTTGTAATGGGTTTTTAGTTTATTTTTATTTATTTATAGCACATGTATCATGAGTGCATGATTCGTTAGTAATTATTTATCTAGAAGATTAGCAAACTTCATGTAGTTTGTACTAGAAAGAAAATAAAAAAAAAAAAAATAGAGAGAGAGAGCGAGAAAGTCGTTCATATTAAATCCTAAGGATTGTAGTCATGCTTGCAAAGCCACTATGCTGAAGAAATTTTTGCAAAGTCATGATCAACCTCTTTCTCCTTATTTTAGTAAATTCCTTTTCACTTGAAAGTAAAAACAATCAATGCAAATTATTTAAACTGAAAAAGTTGATCTCTAATTATTAAATACGTAAATTCCCTTAAAAAAGATATTAATACAATGATATAAAACCTAAAATAATAAAAAATAAAGTTAAATAACCATTCCATCCTTCCGCACATTTATATGAACATCATTATCAAATCATCTTAAGGACCTATCACGAACTTGCTATTGAAAATGTAATAGATGATTGCGACCTTTTCAAGAAAATGAGCAAATAGATAATGATTTGAGTTACACCAAATTGCAGGAATAGAGAAAGTGCTTCAACAAAATGATAGAAAGAAGAAATATTATGGGAGAGATGAGAAAGATTTGTAATTCATATTGATTTAAAATTTAATTTTTCTTTTTTTGGAAATTGATAGCAATGAAAATTTTAATGTATTAATGAAATGACAAATGTAATGACATTATGAATTAATGATTTAAAATTAAAATTATTTATGGAAGTTTATATAAATAAAAATTCAAATGTATTATTAATTACATAATTGCCATTTTTCAGTGTAAAGGCAGAATTATGGTAAATGACATTTATAATATTTGTGGAATAACACTATTGTAAAATTACAAATGTATATAATATAAAATATAAATATCATAAAGGGCCAATTTAGGCAAGTAAAAAAAAACACCAAAGCTTCCTCCTTTCCTTTCAATAATATAGATATATATCACTAAGGTGGGATTATTAATACGTTTCCTTTAGCGGGAAGTATATTTGTTTTCAAGGTTATTAACATTTTCATTGTATATATGAGATTATTTTGTTTGGAGATATATGTTTCAGTGAAATGACTTCGCATGAGAAATGTCGTGGATATATTCATCTTTACACCATAATCCGATGGGATTCAAACTGCAGAAGGTTTTGGTTTAAATTTGTAAAAGTGGAATGGAATAGTTATTACTTTCTTAAAAGATTATTATTGTGTTTAATTTACAAAATTTTTATTATTGTTAAATAAGGAATTGCATTTCCATCTTATTCCTTAATCTTTTATTTATTTATTTTTGTTTACATATTTTTACACTCAAGCATGAAATCATAGTCCACCAATCAAGCCATCAAGTACTACCTAGTGGAGTAGTCCTAATCCTAACGGAACTATTTGACCATGTCCATCATCCATCGGACATTCACAAACCAAACCACCAACCCATGTCAAATCCCCATTAAACCCATGTCAAATTTATACTACTTAAAACTACTATATAGAACCTAGTTTGGAGAGACAGAATTCTTATGATGGAATATCTATCTCTAAACAAATTAATCGGTGATGGATTTGTGATGATATAAAATGGGGGGAAAGGAAAAAAAATGCAATAAAAAAAAAGACAAAACAAAAATGTAAATCCTAAGAAAATATTTCCAAAAATATGATATTCGAAATCATTTTTTGGAGAGACAATTTGTAAATAAACTAAAATTGCTTCTAAGAGGGGATTTTATCTAATTGCAGATGAAAAGATAATTTCACTTTGTATTGAAATAGCCTCTGTTAAAGAAAACACGGCCGACAATATCACTATCTCACCGTTTCCACTCAACCATAATACTTAGATTTGCCTTTTGAATGGCATGTAATAAATGTGAGAGCACAACATATAATTCTTCCCACATTCCATAAACCTGTTTAATTGCTTTACACTTTGCTTCCCTAATTCGCTTTATGTACACAATATACCCATATTGTTTGCAAATGGTAGCCTAGATATGTTTTACCTTAATACTTGGTAATTATTGTACTTCCTTTATAAGAAAGTAAGATAAGGTGCTTAAATCCAATTGAGGATAGTCCTAGCTAATAATAGCATTAAGGTACGTATGTGGACCCACAAACCTATTTATCATAAAACATCAACCATACTTCTTCTTACACACTCAAAGTCCCTACTTGTATCCATTTACCCAATCAACATATCTAATAGACTAGATTATAGGTTCGGACTCCTTCAATACAAAGTCATAATGATTCATAACATGATGTATCTTCATTTTCAAATCGTATAGCTACCTTAAATTTATTGCTAAACTGCACTTACCATCATTTATACTCTCCTTAAATGATACTAATCCATTCCCAACATTTACCACGTAGAAAGGCACGAGCTCCGACATTCCAAATGCATCCACATCTAAGGTCAATCCTTACCTCCAATCATTTATTCCATGTGACCCTTGTGCTTCTTCCACTTGCTGCAACCAACATTCACTCAAACAAACATCAACATTAGAATCCATATCATCAGGATCTTCATTAATGTCCTTATAGGCTAGTTCATTCTCCATATCAATATCTCTATTAGACTTACTAATGATCAATACATTAAGTTTAACAAGGCATGCGACCACTACTCAGTATATGACTCGGTAAGACTGGCTGAGATTCAAACACGTGAGTTTCAACTTAAACTCCAACGTCACTGTTGTGTCCTTCGAAATCATGTTCAATTGTCGGAGGGGTTATCAGTAGTGGGTTCACTTTATAAATTTCAATATACATTTCCACTGAACCGCTGTCTCCACCACGTCCTTGTGAGGAAACCAATAGTTGTTGTATGTCATAATCATCACTAATAGAAATGGCACAGAACATGTCCCTACTCCTACTTACAAAGGGACATCAATGAATCAACTTGATCCAGTAGGTTGTCATGTTAACTTGAAGCCAATCATATATCAAGCCAACCAACTCGTTATACGTGGCTTCAACTGAAACTCCAACTACTATTTTCAGGTGCCTATTCTATCACTCCCCATCCCCTTCTTCTACGATATTTTCACCAATATAACAAATCAACCTCATATTATCCATTTATACCTATTTGCCACATGAACTTCATAAACTTTAGAGTTCGCAAATAAAATATTTTCTTCTACTTATAGGCACACTTTATTAGATTTCACTAATACAACAACTAAATTGAGTTTACTATCAAATTCCCGTAACGGTACTAAATTCATTACTTACTACAATTGAAAAAAAAAATTACACAATCTCCCCTATATGATTCAACAATAATTACTTATATACGTATCAGCTAATACAGATGTATATATAAGACATAGTAACGAAGATAGATTTATAATTAGAAAAAAAATTAAATTATCATAACATACTATAACATTTTCAACAATAATTGATATCTTGATCATTGTAGTATAACATATTCAAGAATGATTAATTATACTCGTATCGACATATATACATATATATATAATATACTAACAAGCACAAATCTATACCAAAAAAATAATAATAATAATAATAATTTAACTAACAATAGACTATATAAAAAAAAATCAAGCTATATGTATATTACAAAAATGCAAACAATTCGTTTCATATAAAAATGGCTGTAAACAACAATGTACGATAATGTTTCGAACAATAACACTAATTCTTAAATTTATATGTCTATAAAATAGAATATAACATGTAAAAATTATACCATTTCAACATCGTTGTTTAAGAGAGAAAGTGAGGAGATTGCGCAGATTGAATCTCGATTTTACATTACACTACTACTCTAAATACGCAATTGATTCACAAAAAAAGAGCACGAATTGAAGGATTTAGGATAAAGATTGTATGAGACGTTTTAAAGAGAGAGAGAGAGATGTGTTTTGAGTTGCATGTAATTGAATCGTACGAAGGAGGAGAAAATATAGTCCCAATGGAAATCGTCGTTCTCTTTAAATGGAAATCCCCTTGATTTCAATTGATTTAGAAATCGCCTCTTCAAGAAACAATTTCAAATGTTATATTTCTGAAAATATTTTCTCAGGATGTACTTTTTTGGTTTTTTTTTTCTTTTCCCTATAAAATGAAGAAATTTTTGTAGTTTATATATATATATATATATATATATCTAAGTAAAAGAATTCGCATATTATTGTAATTAGTTATCTTTTATACTCATAATAACAATTCCATAAGAATTCTTGTTAAAAAAATTGAATAGCAAATCACTACTATCACCTCTAAATAGCTCCAATGTTAGAATTGCTTTTTTTTTTTTTTAACCTTCATTGAAATTATTGAATAACAAAATTTAAACCCTAGCTTATAGTTGTTTGCCTCCTACATAGATTTTTTTTTTTTTTTGAAATATGCTACAAATTTGTATCTATAGGGAAAAACAAGGAAAATGATATTATGATTATTATTATTATTATTTTTACCACAGAATAAGTACCCATTTCATTAATTGAACAAGAGATTATAAAATAACTCAAAAATGAATCTAAAGAGATGGGGATTATAAACCTAAACCTTAAGGTCATATATATGTTTCTTAAACAACAAATAGATATCGACTAGTCTTGAACATTAATTGTTCTACTAAGAAAACAAATAAGTAGTACTTTAATAAGAGAAAAACTCATATAAAGGGGTAAAAAACTAAAATTAAAAGACGAAAATGAGATGGAGATGGCTATAGTGCAGTGATGGTAGTGATCCTCTAGCAAAGAGCTTATAGTAGCAATAATAACCTATACTCCAATAGCTTGTAAAGAGATGGAAACTATAGCAGAAATGAAGTAACGAGCCAAAGATTGTATTTATATTAAAAAATAAAAGGTGGATAAAGGAAGAAAGGTAAAAGATGATTAGGAGTAGGCACCACCCTTAAGTTTTTAAAAAGAGTCTTTTATAGAGTAAAGAGGAAGGAGAAAGGTCTAGAGAGAGAGAGCTTAATATTATGATTATTAAAGACATGCTAAAACTATCTCAAGTTGCTTATATTATCCCCTAACATTTTGCTTTTTTTATTATTTATCTATCATCTGAAGGGAAAAAAAAAGAAGACAAGCTATATGTACATATAACACTTTGATATAATATATAATAGTTTAAGTTTCTTCATGTTATTAGAGTATCTATACTATTGATGATATCATTGCATTTGATAATCAGGCGACACTATCATACAAATGGATACATCATGTAACACTATTAGGTCACGTAATAGAGCTACATTGCCCCCTAGTTGAAGTGTTAGCTATTCATTTCAACATGCCTTTGATGGTAATAACTTCCTCTTCCTACTTAGTCCTTCTTATGTGATTAACATTGAAGGTTTAATGACTAGTGAACTCACAAAAACCAATATTTTTATGGCCTATTCACTTCTCTATAGTAGTAATTCCATTTACCCCTTACTCCTTGTAGAATTGTTGTTATAGCATTTAGGTAGATTTTAATCTCATAATAGCAATTCCATGAGAAAATTTCTTCTTCATCTATTATACTTCTATTTCTTCAGCAAACATACCACTACTAAAGCTCAACCCTAAACTAACAACATAATATACATGCATCATTACAGACCATCATTACACCACTTATGTACCAACAGAGACCATTGTCACACCATCAATGCACTACTATAGACCATCGACCTACTAGCCAAACTCATCAAAGACCACTGTCCCACTAATACAACCTACTATCGCACCACCTATGCACCATTATAGACCACTAACCTACTACTTATGCATAAACCCAAACCATTAATCTAAGGTTGTCAAACTCGTAATTTTACCTAAAATCATTAAAAAGTCAGTACAATCGGAATGTGAAATCGAAATGTAGAAACGTAAGTTTTTATAACCTATTTAAAATAGCTTCAAAAAATTGTAAATATATTTATAACAATTATTTAAAACTTAAAATACATTATGGAAATAAAGAAATTAAATTATTTTTTCATTAAAAATTCTTAATAATATATAATTTAGCATGTATAGAAGAAGGACAAACAAAGTCAAAATTAAACTTTTTCCATTTTTTAAAAAAAAAAAATGAATTAAAGAAAGCCAAACATTTCAATTCATTTTAAATTATTAATGGTATAAACTAAAATATATAGTTTTCCTTATAATCTTTGTTATTAGGGTTGAAATTTGGATGAAAGCTATAAACATAAAATAAAGAACTAAGAGAGAGAGAAGAAGGAAAAAAATTAAAATAGAATAGGAAAGATGATATAATATTCTAATAGTTAATGGTTTGTAAAAATTTAGTTGTATTTTTTCATTTTTTAGCCCATTTAACTCAAATATATAGAATCGATAAACTTGGTGAAAAAACATAAATTTCTATCGATTTTACATGTAGACTTGATTAAAAATGTAAGGTTTTATATAAAAACAATTTTATTCATGAGTCAACTTGAAAAAACTTCCTAAAATCATAAACCCATAAAATTACATAAGTAAAATTGTGATTTTAATAACTATGCACCAACCCACTACTTATGAACCACCAAAGACTACCATTTTGATTCTACATTCTCTCACCATTTCGATTCTTCATTAAATCTTATATATAAAGAACTAAAAATTGGTTAGTCCCTTCTAGACTAACATATTAGACTATATAAAATTGATTAATGTCATGAGGTGAATTATGTAATTTATATAATTCATAAGAAAATGGTAAACATTCTTATAAAGGAATTGGTTATTTAATACTTATCATCGTACAATATATATACTTTTGATTTCCACCAACAACATAGGATATTCCACAAAGGAATCGTCCCAAGTGAATAATAAATATAAGATGTAAATTTTCACACAAAAGATCATTTCAAAAGAAAATAAAAACTAATTTATCAGACTATATACTCTTCTCTTGACTCTGATACCAATTAGCACCCAAGAAAAGCTACTCTAAATAAGATAGCTATGAGCAACTATGATAGTATTAGATAAACTATAGATGAAACAGAAAGATGCAGTATTAATGTTTTAATTAATTAATTCCTTCTAAAATATATTTCATACCAATAAAAAGATTCTCTAAGCAAACTATATGCCCAGACTATATAAAATAAAAATTCTAAAGTGTCTTTTAAATAAGAATAAAATTCAATTAAATCATTACTATCATTATCTTTAGTTTTTTGAGACATTAATTATTTTATTAGTTCTAAGTATGTAGCGTTGTCTTACTGGATCGATCAGGGGATAGTTACCTTGCTTTGGACCAATAGCCCACACGTTCGAGTTTCCAATTAACATACCTTAAAACTTATTATATGAATTAGAGAAACCAAAACCACTACAGCCTAATATTATGTCAGCACCTAATAGACCTTTCAATACCAATTACTAGTATAGAGCAAAGTATAATACTATTCAAGAAATTCTAAAGCATTATCTAAATAATCAAAAGTATAAATATAAGCAAATGATTGTGACATATAATTAAAATGATAAATAAATAAAACCATCACAGGCAGTAGAGCAAGGACTAGTAGGGTTTTTATGCAAAAATATTAAAGAACATAAACATTAAATGCATAAATATATTAACATGAACATTAAATGCATTACATTTAGATCATTATGGAAAGACTAGAAACATTAAAACATTGGAAGGTATAAATATTATACCTAGGGATAGAAGAGTATGAACGCTTCAGAAGAAGAGAAAGAAGGAAGAAATAGGTGGAAAGTAGTAAATGGAAGATCAACTGTTAATTTGAGGAAGGAAGAGGTTCAGTAGATGAAGAGTGGAAGGGATCAAGAAAGATGGAAGAAAGTGTATGCAGAAAGTTATGAGAGAGGAGGAGTGTGTATGTGTGTCTAAACCTTACCCCCTGTATGAAATGAGGGCTTCATTTATAATGAAACGAACTAACCAAGTACTGTAGTAAACAGTGATATTATGGCCGACATGGTATTGTAGAAATAGTAAAAAGTGAGAGACATTTTATTGTTGCAAACAGTAATATGTCAAATGGTGAAGTCTAACGTCATTGATGACCTAGCCATGCATTGTGATACATGTATATACATATTCTTACTGTATTTTACAATGCAAAAATTATATTCAGAAAAGTAAAATACATACATTCATTGGTCAAGGATCACTTAGATCTATCCCATAGCAGTAGTCTTTATTGGTATTTCCACTATGATGGGATCCTGATTCAGATGTCGAATTTGAAGTTGATCCTTGAGTTGACTCATTGAGGCTAGTAAGTGTTTTCTCCAAAACTTATCTCATTTGATCTGAACAACTGGCATAGGCTAATGAGGACAATAAAAATTCTTTATCATAGAAAAGTGGTATTAAGACATTGGTAAGAATAATCGAAGAATTATGGGTCTTGATCCAATTAAAAATTGATTCTTCTTCAATTATTCCACATTTTAAAACTATCCCACCACTTTACTTTATACATTCTAATCAAGTTTGCAGTGTTTGTAGTTTTATCAATTTTATATTCAAAAAACCACATCATAACCCAAGATACACTAATGTGAATGAAATAAAACATTTCTTTTTGAAAACATTTTTCACGAGGTGTTGGATTATAATTTTCCATAAAAACATTAAAACCATTTTTAGCTCTATCATGGAAAATTTCAAGAATCGCTCTAAATTGTTCCCACCAATGTGTAAACCGATATAAAAGGTTTTTCTATGAACAGTTATCGAAAAAGATTAATCATGTGTGTAAGCATTTTGGATTCATTTGGTAAAAGGCATTCCACCAAGCCTATTTATAATTATAATAATTATAATTGGTTCGGTAATTGGATAGTGAAGACATTGGGTTCATTTAGAATTTAATTGGCATTGTTGGATGTGTTTACCATTCATTAAGGTTGATGACCTTATGAATTCTGGCAATTGAGTAATTGATCATCCCATCATTTTCAAAATGCTTAAATGAAACCAATCTGGTTTCACTTAAAATTTTTTCATAAAATTGAATTGGTTTGTAATAATCATATGGTACATAAAAGAAATCTTTTGTAAAAATTTTTCTTGCAGATTCAAAAGGGTCCTTTTCAAACATGTCCTTTTCAACAGAGAAGATATATCTGAAAATGAATTTTTGAAAAAATTTTGATCTTTGAATGGCAGTTTTTTGTGTTGAGGATGCCACCTCAATAATTTGTATATTCTAATTTCTTCTTTGTATGTCCATTGGTTGTGGAATTGTCTCTTCTGCAGATTGAATTCCTAGAATCACGGGAGGGACATTTTTTGGTTGTAGAGTAACTGAAAGTGTTCTAAGGAATTCAGGAGTGATTGCCATTTTAGATATTTCAAAAGGGTTATCATTAGATTGTGTTTGATTAATGAGAGATTGGGTATTTTAATTATTAGAAGATTAGACATTAGGAGTCATTGGATTAGAGGTCCTTGAAGAGGATTCCTCCTTGATTACAAGAGGGGCATTAGATGATTTGTAGACATCTAACCATGTTTTAACATTGATTAGTCCCTTCTTAGAAACTAACGGTTTTTCCCCTTATCCTTTTCTTTCTTAGGAGATATCTTCCTACAAGAATTCACGAGTAAGAAAATCAGGAATGACATTTAATGATTCATTGATATGCTCTATTTCAAAATAAAAAATAGATAAAATTACTTACCATCTAGCAAAAATTTGTTTTGATGTAATGCTTTGTACATCTTTTATTAAAACATTTTTTGCAACTTTGCAATCAATATGTAAAAAAAAATTTTTGTTTAACAAATCTCCTTAAAATTTGGAAATTATTAAAACAATTACTAAAATTTCTTTTTTGATTGTAGAATAGTTATGTTGACATTCATTCCAATACTTAGAAACGAACTGAACTACACATTGTCTATCATTTTGCTTTTTACTTAAAATTCTTCCAAATCCTAATCAGAAGCATTGATTTCTACAATTATTGGTAGAGACAAGTCAGCAATATGGAAACATAGGATTTTATTAATTTTTTATTTAATTTCTTTGACAACATTGGTATGATATTCTAACCATGGAAGGGGATTCTTTCTTAATCTTTGGTAAAGTGGTTTACACAAAATATTAAAATTAGGAAAGAAATCTACTACATAATTCAAACTTCCTAGAAATCTTTAAAGCTGATTTTTATCTTTAATTTCATCAGGAAATTTAGTAGTGAAATCAATTGACCTTTGAATCGGAATTATTGTTCCATTATCTATATGAAATCCTAAGAATCTAATCCTCGTCTGAAAAAGACTAATCTTAGAGGGCTACACAACTAAACGATTTTTCTTAATAATATTAATAAAGATTTTAATATGTTTAAAATGTTGATCTACATTAGATGAGAAAATTAAAACATCATCTATGTACACAATTAAAAAATTTGAATAGTCATTAAAAATTTTATTTATTATCTTCTGAAATTTAGAGGGAGCATTTTTCAATTTGAATAGCATAACATTCTATTCAAACTAACCAAAAGGGACAGTAAATGCAATTTTATACTTATTTGACTCTTTAATCTGAATTTGCTAAAATCCAGATTTTATATCAAACTTTGAGAATATTTTAGCGTTATATAACCTATTAAGTAAATCTTTTTTATTAAGTATTGGATATCTAATCCATTTAAAAGTATTATGAAGAGGTTTATAGTTAATGATTAACCTAGGTACACCTCTTTCAATTTTAGCATTTTTGTTTACATAAAATGCTAAGTAACTCCATGGAGACTTACTTATTCTAATTAGTTTTCTATTAAGTAAATCATTATTCTCATTTTTACAATGTTTTAAATTTTCGTTATTCATTTGAGAAGGTTTTGCCTTAATTGGAATATTTTTGTCATTAAAATCATTTTTATAAGGTAAATCCACAATATGAGATTTACGATACCAAAATGCACTAGGTAAAGAAGAACAAATTTTGTTTTTTATTTCTAATTCTAAATCAAAAATTTTCCTTTTCAAATTTTTATTAGAAAGTTGTTCTTCAATCCTTTTATGTTGAGGATCATTCTTTAAGTACATTAAATGTTTTTCTTTACATTTAATCAAACAATTTAATTCTGAAATTGAATTATCTTTTAATTCATTTAAATGTCTAGTTTGAATTTTTGAGATAAAATTGAAAATAATTTTCTTTTTCAAATATTATGTCTTAATACCTTTGTCATTAACAAAAAATGGTTGAATTAAATTGATAAAAAGAATTTCTAAAACAACATTTTGTTTTAAATTCTTAATAAGAATAAAAGTAGTTTTATACGAAACATTATCTTTTATTATTTCAACATTGAATAATTTATAATTGATTTATAGTTTGTTACCGAATGCAGAGCTTAGAGATTGGATTATTTTTTCAAAATATTTTGTTGGAATTAATCATTCTCTTATACAATTCAAATTTGCTCCAGTATCAAATAATGCATTGGTTTCTAACATTATTTCCTTATTGATTTTAATTGTGACTTTGATTAACCATTTCCTAGTGGTTATATCAATAAGTTGTATGAGATATTCAAAGTAAAAAATTTGTTAAATATTATCATTATTCGAAGTTTCTGCATTATTATTAGGTTCAAAATTACAAACATATTCAAAGTTTTCTTGAATAATCATCCTTTGTTTTACTTCAAGAAAATCCTTTTGTAAATTTAATTATATTAATTTTAATTCTTTTATTTCTTGTTTTTTATTGGTAATGTCATTATGAAGATCATTAATAGAAATAGGTTTTTTCCATTTTCCTTTTTCTCTTTCAAGAATTTCATTAAGATTATAAGGTAAATTTGGTGTAAGAGTAAGGTTAGATTTATTAATATTTTTTAGAAAATTAAGTTTTTCATTATCATTACTCATAAGATTAATTTTAAGAAGAATTTCTTATTTTTCATTAGTTAAGGCATTAATTTCATTATTAGATGATGTGGATTCCATATCATCAACTTGGATTCCATCATCACAATCATTTTTTGATGAAGAAAATTCATTTTCTACAAAGATTTGAAGAATATTTCTATTGTTTTATCATCAAGGTTTAATTCATTTAGTTTATTATTAATCTTACAGAAATTAGCCGTATGACTAATTTTTCTACATTTATAACATTGTAATTGTTTATATGATTTTCTCTTTTGTTTTTTTTTTTATCTTTCTTCTCATTTTTCATTTTTTTCAAGTTTTTCAAAGGATTTTTTCTTAAAATTTCTTCAAGGTTTTTTATTCGAACATTGTGAATGCGAATGTAAATGTTTTATATTTTTTTCCTTTCTTTTATCAACAAAAGAGAGGTCATATTGGACACAAAAATCATCAAGGTTTTGGCGTTTTAAGCGCTGTTCATTTTTTAATTATTTTTGTAGTCTAATTGTTGTGCATAGATTAGTTCCAATTTTATATACATATGATGCTAATTCTTCATATGACATATTATTATAAGAAATTCCACCATTATTTTCTTCTCTAATTTTATTCCTAACTTGTTCTCTTATTAGTTTAGATAAACCAGCTAAGAACTTTTCTTTTCAAAAGGGTTTATTGCAGTTATTACGAAGTAAGACTCTTTGAAAGAAAATATCTTTATATTGCTTAAATTCTCCTAGAGAGTTACATTTCATATTAGTTTTATCTCTAATATGTAAAGGATCTCCTATGAAATATTGACTAATTAAAAATATTAAGGTATTAACTCTATCTTGAATTAGTTCATTATTTTCATCAACTATTTTAATCCTATTATCATCTATTTTGTAAGAATTTAATATATTAAAACGTTGTTCCTTAGTGAGATAGTTATCCTACCAACCTTTTAATTATTCAATAAAACCAAAAATTAAAAGTAATGCTACTTGATAATCAATAACATTAAAACAGTTTTCTTAGTATTTGAAAACATTATCATTTGATTAATCACATTCAAAATTTTTTGTTCTGAGTATCCATTTATATTGCATTCATAGGTGGATCCTGCAAAATACATATTTTGATAATTATTATTTTTTTCTTCGAAGAGTATATCAATAGGTGTTGCTCTCTAATAATACAATTTTTTGAGGTTCTTTCCATATAAGTTTATTAATTTCATCATTAGATTCATTAATGTTTAAGTCTCTTAAAGAAATATTGGATACTGTGTCATCTTCAAATTCATTATCAATTTTATTAAGAATATTAATTTTTTCTGAAGGTGTTTCTTCTATGGTAATACTCCTTAATTTTGAAGTATTAATTGGTGTTTCCATTTTTAGAATATCAATTAGTTTTATTTCTTCTTTCATTTTTGCTTTTAATATTCTTCTTTTATCTTTCAAGGCTTTTAAAAATTCATTATTTGGATCTTTTCGCATTTCAAAACATTTAAATAAAAGTACATTTTTGTTAGTTTTATTGATTACAATTGTTTCTTGTATTTTATTTATCTCATCATTAATTACATTTTCTATCTTATCTAATTGTTTTCCTATAGTATGTAAATCTTAATTTGTGAAATTGTTTTAGTGTATTATTTTCTTAATTCCTAAGCCTTCTTTTTCTGTAACATTTTTAAAAGGCGCAAGAGTTATTTCAACATTTTTATGTGTTTGTTTTATATTACTAAGTGGTGAATGATTTAATTTTATTATTTATCCATCACTTAATTTCCATTTAAAACATTCATGTACAACATTAATTTCTTTAGGTTTCAAATAATAATTTTCAAACTATTCAAAGAAATATATCTGTATATCATTTTCATACATGAAGTTATAATATTCATCTTTTATTTATTGCTTAAGATTGCTGAAAGTATTGAAATACTATTTTCTAACTTTATCATTTTTTAAGTGAATTAAATTCATTATTTAGGACAATCCTATTAGGTTCGAAAGGTTTTTCTAAAACATTAAGTTTCGGGTCACCTATATCTGAAGGTATAGGTTCCTAATGATGTAATTCATTAGTTGGTTGGTATACTGGTCTAACTATACCTGACCTATTATTAATTATCCTAGAAATATAAGGGTTATCCTGGACATTAAGTTAAACATTTGGTTGAACATTAGATTGAACATTAAATCGTAAATAAATTAGAGGAGGTAGACAAAGATCTATAGATCTCCTAAAAGAAGATGATATTGACCTTATTTCTAAGGGTCTCCTAGGTTGATTAAAAGATCGCGTAGCAAATTAGATGGTGACTATCTTGCCCTGAAAAGGTGAAGTCATAATAGTCGTGCTGTGTGAGCTATCCTAAGATAGAAATTATCTTCGCAGCTACTATCTTAGACTTAATTCACATCAAGCATACTTAACTTTACCCCTTTGAAGCATTCAATTCGATACTTGGTTGATATAAACCTGTTGAGTAATCCTTTGAAATAATTTGTAATAATAAACTTGTAATTTAACCTTATAAAAAGGTAGTAGTAAATATCTCGGATACCTGTCATTTCACAAACAGCCTATAATATTGAAAACTACCAAGCCTTTTGAGGATTTTTGTATAGTTTTCCTTAAAAGATAAAATGTTAATACTAAGGGCAATAACCGGCCATTTTTGTTGTATCTTACTCCCTATCCTAGTTTATTAGGGTTCTAGCGTTAGGTAGGCACTTATAAACTATTTTAAACCTGCAAAACAAACTATATGGAAATGAGCAATAACTTGTTCAGTAAGTGAGGTGGAGATAGAAATATGCACTCAACACATCACAAGTAGGGTTTTCAACCAAGTTAGTTAGATGCAATATATGTACAAACAAATGTCATTGCACGATGTCATCTAGTCCATTATGAGATCAAAGAAATTACACCCGCTCTAATTCGGGTTAAAAAGATTAACGTCATACACCTACAAATCGAAACCAAACCGTGATTTATATAATGGAGAACACCCTCCTCCCGTGACCACCTTTAAACCATATAGCTTCTAACCTTATCGCGATCTCCTCTCTTGTCACTTAATTTGGTTAATGGTAGGGAAATGACTATTTCAACTATCCTTATCGAAGAGAGTCCGTGTTTGGTCAAAAAATCCTAATTGTTACCCTTAGTGGGTTGCGATGTATATCAGATTAGATGTTAAGTCAACTTTGAGTTAGTTCATCTTTTTAAGGCAATCAACCAAGCTCAAACAATTCGAGTATAATAATATTCACATAACAACCATATCATGGAGCTCAGCTCTTATTACAACAAATTGAAACCCAACTACAAACATTGCATATATACAAGCAACTAACTATAATTACAAACCAATACATACCAAAGTCCCTAGATATTCTGAAATAAAAGCTCAAAATGCTGTAAAGCATTGATCCTATTTACTTGTTTAGATGCTCACTATAGAAGACTCCGGTTGTCAATGATTTGATCACCGAGAAATCCTATATACATAAAACCCAAATTTAGTTTTCATAATAATTATAAAAACATTAGGGTTTAATATAAAATAGTTATATATATATATATATAAATATCATCACAATAATATATAGGTAAGTTATTAATTATTGATTATATATATAATTTATACTATTACGTATTATATATCGTTTCGATCGTATCAAAATATATTTTTAATTGATCTAATTACGTTTTAATTCCGGTAGGGCTATCAAATACACACATTTTAAAATATTATAGAGTTATAGGTTATATTACCTAAGATTGTCAGATTTTAATAAAATTAGTGTCGTTAAGTTCATACAGACCTAACAACACGTGTTATGGGTCTTATTTCTAGAAATGACTTTTAACAGGTAGTTTAAGCTTTTAACACAGTTATATGTATATAATCAAATATTATTGTACTATACGTAATTTATGTTATTAAACCATATTTTACCTAATTTGTCAATATAACCTTATAATATAAGTATTGTCTAACCCTAATATACATATAACATATTCCGGTCAGTAAAATATAATTAAATATATTAAAAATACACTTTTTATCTAATTTGATCAGTACACATATACAAAGTTTTTATTTAACTATTTATCATATTTTAACATATTATTACTAGAATTAAGTATCGATTCATTATTTAAGTTATTTTATTACGTAAATTCGTAATAAATAGCTCTAATTATCAAATAGTTCCTCGAAAATTTCTATAGACTCCTAAAATATGGAGAACTCAACTGGTACTTGGTTTCAAGTTTTCAATCTATCGCCTATATATTTGTATTTACGATTTTACTCCTAAATTATCCAATTATAATCCTTTTTGCACCAAATTGATTTCAACCTATCCCAACATTATTATTATTATTCACTAAAAATTAGTACATGTCCATTTCATCATTTAATTTTATAATTTCTTATTTATTTTACAATTTCAGCCTATTTTCAAACTATTTTTAGGCTAAAAAAAATACAATAAATATTAAAAATATTCAAATAAAAAATCAGGCTACATAGAAATTATCTATATATCATGTATATTCTACACAAAAATTTTGAGCTAAAAACTACATCATTTAGTGTATTTATTTTGAAAATCAAAATTCAGATGAATAATGACTTTTTTAAGCATATACATAAAATAATTACATTTTTACAAAAATAAGTTAAAACATGAAATTATATCTAAAATAACCTATATATATAATTTTTTTCCTAATTTTCTGACTTAATTTAATATTTTTAGAAATTATAAGAAAAACATAGTAGAAAATTGATCAACTTATTCGTCGGTGCTCCAGCTACCGTTGGCTAGTAGGGGTATGTCAGCTGGTAAGGGCATTGGTGGTGCTCTATGGTGGTGGAAGAGTGTTACAACAGATCAAGGTTTAGTTTGGGAGTAAGCTACGCTCGGTCTTTGCTCTATTTTTCCTATTTTTTTTAAATATTTTTTTAAATTTTCTTTAAGTGTTTTTAGTTGCCAAAATGTTAAATCTAAGTCCTAATATCCTATTTATGGTTTTTTAGGTTAGTTGGAATTTTTCTTAGCCATTAAATAATTATTATTTTTATTTATTTGGTTATTCTTTTAAGAAATTTACAAGTATAAGGTGTCAAATTTTTGTTTAGTTACTTTTGATATAGTTGGTTATTCTTTCTAAGTTGCTCAACATTTAATGCAATCATATTCCATGTTTTTTTTTTATAATTTTGAGAAGATATTTTAGGTTATTTTGGTATTTTATATTAGTATTTAATGATTTTGGTAATATGCGCATATATATATCATACACGTAAATATACATGTAATCATGTTTTTAGCTTATATTTTATTTTTAAGATACTTTTCCTATTTAATTCTGCGATTTTATAGCTTATTATGCGTAATTATATAATTTTAGGTTAATTTATGAGTATTTTTATTATATATACCAAATATACTCATAAAAATACGTATATACTCATACAGTATATTATGCTATATTATTTTCTTTTATTACCTAATTAACTTATCTCTAAGTTCTCGTCACATTTCGAGCTCAGTTTTAAGGATTTCGATCAGATTTACACTATAATGATTAATGACACTTCTAAGGCTAAAATTAGGATTTTTGGTTATTATTTTTTAATCTAACCTTACAGGGTTATTTTAACTAACTTTTCTAACTTAATGGTAAAGTTTAGGCTCAATCAGATAACTTTTTCTGAAAGCCCTAAATTTAGGTACGATTACTCTAAATTCAACTTTAGGGACTTATATAAAATAAATTCTCACTATTTTAATTATATTCTTCATATTCTTATTATATTATAGATTTCTAAATGTACAAGAATTCCTCAATTAAGGTTATCAAGTTTTTCATAAGTTTCTAACATAATCGGTTTACTTTCCTAAATGCCCTAAATTAACTATTAACCCTAATCGTACGTAGACAGAGCTTTGTCCTAATGCTTAGATGTTAATGTCTTGATTGCTAATTTATGGGATCTTACAGTACCCTTTCCATCCGGGTGTTGAACTACATTTAATATTTCAATATTGTAAACAAGTTGTTTTGGAAGTGGGTTTTTTACTTCTTAATGTTCAAATAAGTTGACCTAAGACTATTGAATCATTTTATGTACAGAAACATTGGCTTTGGTTAGGTTTGTTTGGATAAAAAGAGTCTAACCTCTCTTATCAATCTTATAAGCCTTAGAACCAAAAGCTGTCTTCATTAATTTTAAATAAATTTTATAGATTACAACCATTGGTATAGCTCATTCTACCATTCTATAATTATGAGTTTTAATTTGAAGAATTAAAGAACTCATAATGGTTTTGTCTTTAAGACCTAAGGTAATATTTGTATGACATTCAAATTTGACTAGTCTGCTACTAAGGCTAGTTTCAATAGTAACATAGATTGACTTTTCATAAACCAATTCTCTAGCATCTCTAAGAACTATGAACACAGAAGTATCTAATCTTGATTTAGTAAGAGGTTTAGCTCCTATTTGGACTAAACTTATGTGTATGTAATTCCATTCTTTTGCATATCTTTTAATTGTGTCAACATTTAATAATTTTATTATAGTTAAGCCGTCAGAGACTGGAATATTTTTTTTCTCTATAACTATGACATAATCATTTTTCTAAAAAAAATTTCATCTAGTCATTTGATAGATTTGACCATAAGACGTTTTAGGTATCTTTCAATCATCTATTGCCTTATCAAAATCCTTTATATGTATTTCATCTTTATTATTTAGCATAAATTCTTCTGATTGCTCATTAGACACAAAGCTAGAAAAGGACATAGTTCTTCTAAGTAAATTCATATTTTCAAAAGAGACTAATTTATCTAATCTTATAAATCTATTTCATAGGACTATCTTAAATCTTATGTTGTGATTTCCAATTTATGACTCTTTGCTATCCTTAACTCAAAACGGGATTTATACCAAGTTTCAGTAGGCTTATCACAACACAAGGATATTCCACGAAGGAATCATCCCAAGTGAATAATAAATATAAGATGTATATTTTCACATAGAAAATCGTCTAAAAAGAAAATAAGAACTAACTTACCAAACTATATACTCTTCTCTTGGCTTTGATACTAACTAACACCCATCACAGTAGGAAAATTCTTTAGAAGATATAGAAAATAAGAACTATCTTATTTATGTAAATAAGGGAATTGGAAAAGCTACTTACCAAACTATATACTTTCCTCTTAGATATTATATAACCAACTGAAGCCTAACATAATCGAAGGGGTTGGTGCATAGTTGTTAAAATCGTAATTATTTAGGAGTGAATAGTAAATATGGTATAGATAGAATGAACAATTATGATAGTAAATCCTGTTTTATCTTATAGTCATAATAAGTATATACTATGATTTATGCTATAGTATAAATCACATGGTCACTTGCTATGATAGTACAATCAAGTAATTTATAGTAATCTATTGCCAACTATAATAAGTATTAAAATTGGTAATAATTTATATAGTCATAATACATTATATAATAAGTATTATGATAGTATATAGTTACCAATTCCTTATTAAATAGTATGATTATACTATATACTATGATAGCTATGACAATTGGTGAGAGTATATATATATACAAAGAGCGAAAGAGAGAGAAAAGAGGGGAGGGGGGAAGAAAATGTACTTTGTTTGACTTTCTATACACTCAAACTTATAACTTTTTCTTCGTAAATTTTTACTAATTTTATCATACATTGTAAGAAGGTTGATGAAGACATAGAAAAATTTTTATGCTTTAACTACTTTTTTATTCAAGTAAATAATGGAAAAGGCATTATCTTCCTAACGAATGAATATTGTATTATGGACTTATTACATTCAATGAAGTAAACTGATTATTAAGATAGTTGATATGTAAATGAGAAGAGTCTTGCACCTATTGAATCCTTAGTTAAATATCATAGGAGTATCACATGAACACCAAGATATTTAAACTTACATTCAAACATTCTAGAAAAATTAATTCAAAACATGTAATTCATCAACTCAATTCTTTCAATAAGATCAAAGATCAATATTTTTTGAATCTCATATGAATTTTGGTATGAATATCAAGAACATATTAACTAAAACTTTTTTATTTTTTTTGGGAAAATCTTTGAAAGATTACCATTCTTAAATCAACTAAATTACCATAAGCTCAAATCTAACATTAGAATCAACTCTAAAATCACCTAATTCAACTTAGTTTATCATAAATCATCATTACATCATATTTGAATCCCATTGAATCCCCAATTAACAGTTATATCGATGGATACATGCAAATCATCAAGAATACCTTCTAGCTCATAATCTAACAACGTGATCAATTTCATAAATCATTAAATATCTACATCATTTCAACAAGAATCTTAAGTTCATTATCTCAATCTAAATAACTTAACCTCAATTTGATTTTCAAGTAACATATATTCAATTATAATTTATACGATAATCTATGTAACTAATGATTGAATCAAACCTAACTTAAAATTAACTTACTCTTAGTTGTAATTGAATCACATGGCCATGTACTCCTCATACCCATAACATCATCAATTCATCGATCTACACTTGAAATTACATTCTATCATACATATTGATCAAGATGTATCAAATTAACTTACTTAAGTTAAAAATCAAATCCTCGACTCCACTATATGCTCACGATAACACTAGTAATATCCAATATCTAATCAATTTCAATATCAAAGTCATATTTATTACAATTTCTACTCAATCACATAGTTAAACATACATCTATCTACTCAAGGCATAGATCAAAGATCTAACCTTAAATTGAAGTCTAATTAACCACTATAACTTGTATCGATCTTCAAAATACTAGATCTAAAATTTTCAATGGATCCTTGCATAAAACAATGACTTAACTAGATTAGATCTAGACTTTGAATTAGAGAACTATAAAGATAAGTTCAATACACTTATTGATAAAGCAAAAGCTACATGTGAAGGCCATCTCCAATGCTAAATTACTTCTTCACTTTTTCCAATTTCATAAGATTTATTGAGTAGAGCTATTGTACTTATAGATATAAGTTTAATTAAACTTTGGGATTGAAATCTTACCAATTTATTTCAATTTTTTAAATAAGATTCCACAAACCAAGCCTTTAGCTTCTTTAATTACATTTAGTTGATTAAATAAAATTGAAATTAACCTTTAGCACACCCTACCGATAGGCCATTTCAAACATAGTCCCCTTGGTCTAAGCCAACCTTTTTAGCTTATAAGCTAAGCTTAACAAGCTCGAACCATCTGCTCAAAGGCTTATCTAAGCTCTACGAGCTCCTTTGACATACTGCTAAGGCTGCTAGCACCAAGGTAACTTCGCTAACTCTTAGATCAAGTGATATGAATCAACTCCTTGGACCAGTCACACACAGTTGAGCTAAAGAACTGAAAGGACTTACACAAAGAATACTAACTCGAAACACTATTCAAGACAAAGATTCCTATTCCGATCTCTATCTTTTACACTATTGTCGACCCAAGTGCTGAGCTCTCATAAGTGCTAGCACAGTTTCCAAGCTTCCAAGTAGTCATGCTGACCTGCTAAGCAATCATGAGTATTACCGAGCTCTTACCATGATCTAGACTACGTCCAAGACAACTAACATTAGACGTCAGATCAAGCCAAGACACCTGACCTACAGAGGATCAGAACACCCTTCAGTACCCAAACTTTAACCTGAACTAGACCAGGTTAGCTTTTACTGCTAACTCTCTCTAACCTCATTCAAGCAGGATCCTATAATTACCAAGCAACCTCAGAATTCATTACAACTTAATCAACTGCACTATAAGCTTCCAATCTCCCCTTAATACATATCTTTTGACACAACATTCCAAAAGGATTCCTTACTTTTTCCGTATAAAATATTCTATTCCTTTTGCCCCTTTTTAGAATATTTCTGTATTTCATTTGTAAATTATCTTTTTATCTTTTCCATATATATCTTGTAACCCTAGTGAGGCTAGTATATAAACCTCATTTACTTGTACGCAGAAAACTATTATCGCATTATTGCTTATTATAAGTTTCCTTTCCTAAGCAACCTTAGTGTTCTCGTTTATCTCTTAACTCTTATTAATTCTCTTCAACAAAGAGTAATGGCAAGTGACTTTATGGTTTGGATTGATGAGTTACATCCAGCAGATTGTAGGTCATGTAAGATCTTATTAATGCATCATATCCAACTAGGTAGCTTACAGATTTGCTAATCCTCCTTTTGTTTTCTTTCATTCCCTTTCTTTATAATGCGACCTTTATGTGTACTACAAGCCCCGCAATCAAGTATTCGAGGTTTAGTCCATAAAATTTAAGACAATCGAAGGTAAGTTATTCGATCGAGTCTAAATTTTATGATAAAGTTAAGAATATTAGTAGAAGTGATCCCATGAGTTTAAATTTAGGATAATAAATAATAAAATATTATAATATTATGTGATATGTATATTGCTCGTTATTTATCAAAAATGCATAAAATGAGTTTCGATAATTAATAAATCGATAAAGATAAATTACATGTACACTAAGATCATAAAATAACATAAATAATATTTGAAATTATTTATTTATACCATATATATATTTACGTGTAGGTAAAAATACGCAAAATTACTTAAATTACTTAGAATATGCTAAAATAATACTAATTAATTAAGGAAAATTCATAAAAATTAAAGAAAAATCAAGAAAAACTGTGAAAAATGTAGAATTTTCCAAAATGGAGGCTTGACACACTGGGATTTAAAGAAAAAATAACAACCAATAAAAATAGGCCAAATAAAAAGTGAAAAAAGAAGGATAAAGGGCATGTGGCACATGAAAATTAAAAAAAAAAAAAAACTCTAAACTCATCTATAAATTTAGAAACCTTCATCCATAATTCATTCTAATCAATTGGGAGCTCTGAAAAAATTAGAGAGAAGTGAGAAAAAAAAAAAAAGAGAAACTAATTTTACCAAAATTAATAAATTATAGTGTAATTAAGGCATAATAAGGACACAGGTACCAAATGAAGACCTGACATGGTGGCTGATAGGGGTCTAAGGTCTTATATGGTGGTGGTTTCGACCGACCTACCCTTGCCACTAGTGGAGCTTCGGTAGCTAAAGAATAAAAAAATGTACAATTTTCGCTTGTATGTTGTTATTTTTTATTAAAAATATCCAAAAACATCCAAAAATTATGAAATTTGGTTTCACTAGGTATTTTTGTATGTAGAATTATAATATTAAACCAAAATTTTAAAATTACAAGTACTTATATAGGTTCCTCAAGAACAGGCCTAATTCTAATAAATTTGATATGAATTTTCAAAAATAGTAAATAATGTTATTTTGAGCTAATTTTTGGTATACATATTTCTCTTATGATATATTTAATTTACATAAAAATAATTTTTGATAAACTATATGTTTAGTATTTATTAAAATTATTTTTATTGAATCTGCCCTGTTTTTTATATAAAAGAAATAATAGATTTTTAATTAAATTCCTTAATGAATTTGATTTGTAATGACTACTAAAGCTTAGTTATGATTTTGGGAATATTCGGTTTAAAAATTATAATTTTATATGGTCATTGACCTAATTTAAGCTAATTTTTAGCAAAATTAGACTTAAAATCAATATTTTGAAAAATAATATATATTAAACTATCTTAGTACTTCTCATGATCAAAACATAAGAACCATAATTTACTGAGTATAATATATTTTTCGTAGCTTAAATACTAAGTATTATATATTTTACCAATGTTTATGCATATTTTGTCAAATATGAAAATATAGGATAAATATGTGTAATTGACATTGTGGCAAGAGGGTAGCTACTAAAGTGGAGATAAACTATATAATAACTTTTGAACTCGATTGTAAACCAAACTTATGAATGTTATGCTAAAATATGGAGCACCTCGAATCATAAACAAATTCAAGAATTAAATCAGGAACTAGTTGTATTAGGTAAACTAAGGAGTTGACTAGTAACTAAATTAGAAACTTACTATATCTAATATATAGTTAGTTGAACTTACAAAATAGATCGGAAGGAGCTTCTAGGATTTATGTGTAAAACCATAATTGGAAACTGAATTACAAGCTAATTCAAGAGCAAAATAAAAAATCTATTAATATGCTAGGGGATTGATTTGAAACTAAATTAGATACCATTTTCACTCGAGTTAAAGTTAAGTAAACTTTGTGAAATAAGTTAGAAAGAATTTCTGAGATTTATAAACAAGTGAGATTAGGAGCTAAATTAGAACTCGATTCAGAAGTTGAATCGAAACAAAATTAGAACCTAACTCAAAACGGAAATAATTGTAAGAGACTTAAAACCTGAATAATTAGATATAATAAAATCCTAAGCTAAAGATAATAATAAGTGTTATAGAATAAAGCCTATATAAAATAGTTATATAAGTACTAAAATAGCCTATGTATTATAGGGACTATCAGTGATAGCCTATGCAAGTCGCACCTTGAATGAGCAAGTGATAAGTCCAAGTAAGTTGGAATCATTATGTTACTATATTTCGAAATACTATTTTGTAGTATTCAAAGGCTTGAAATTATACTTGATTGTGTTTGTTAAATAATTGATTGTGCACATGCCTATGTATGCATGTTTCTGGATTTGATTATATGATTTCGGTTTAATATTCTAGATTGAAAGTTATATGATTTGTATGAGATACTTGAACACCTTAAATTGAATCTAACTAAATATACGACTTGTAAGTCTAAAATAAACTTACATAGCAACCTAATAGGAGAAACGTTTCGGGTTCTCCAACTAAATACCTACCCCCTCGAAAGAGATAGCGCTAGATGACATAATGAGTTCCTTTTTCATCCTTAGTCGAACTAAATGATAGGAAAGGAGGTCACGACAAAGGTGAAGTCAATGGTTCGAAGGTAGTCATAGGAAGAGTGGTGTCTCCATTGCACGAGTCTATGTTTGGTTGTAAGTTGTTGATACATGCGCTAAACTCTTCAACCTAGATTAGAGTGAGCGTAATTTCTCTAATCTCACGATAGACCAAATAATGCTGTATGATGGCATTTGCTTGTATATACATTACATCTAACTAATTTGGTTAATAACCCTGTTCGCGTTTGATGAATAATTTTAAGTCTTCGTCCCAACTTACTAAGCGGTTGGCTCCAACTTATTAAGGGGTTGGTTGCTCACATCCTTATAAATGCTATTACAAATGCTAGCTAAGAAGTGGCCTATAATTACCTTGAAACTAACAATTGCTAGATCCTAAGGAGTAGATATAGAATTATGGAAGTTTAAGTCTTAACCTTAAATTTTTTAATATCAATTTATGTATTTCTTTAGTAAAGTAATATTAGGTTCCTAAATCTTGTAAACATTACTCGAAATATTTAAATCTTAGTAAGTAATTTTAAATATTTTTTTTGGTAATTAACTTGTTTAATTTAGGAACCGTTTACTTTAAAATAAGTTAGTCGTGGATACCTTGTGTAAATTAAGTCTAAGATAAAGGTTCTAATGTCAATTTTTATCTTAGAATAGTTTGCACAGCATGACTATTATGACTCTGTTGCTTCAGGTTGTAACATGTACAACCCTAGAGATACATTAGTTTCACTGGTATCAAAGCGTGGTTCTGAGAGAGAATGTGTAAAGTTGTAATGAAGTTTTAGTTTATGTTTGTTGTTACTGGCTGTTATCTCCCTTTTATAACTGTTGCAGTGTATTTGAGTGAAGTAAGTTTTGAAGTTATAAGCTGTGAACTAGAAGTTCGTATGTTGGTAAGTTGTGTTTTCTATAGTTACTCTATTTTTCATTGCAAAAACAAAGCAAGTTTATTTCTATTGTATTCAAGTGTATGTTGGGTGTTAGAGTTGTTAAACTATGTTAATAAGATTCTAGGTAGTAAGTAAAAGTGTTTGTTATGTATTGTGCTATCAACCTATTAGAGAAGTATTATACTATGCCAGATTCAAGTGTTCAAGGTTTTATTGGTGACCTGAGTAGTGGTGCTTATGTTGGTTGAGGTCAAAATGGAAGTAATACCCTTAGGCCAATCAATGATAAACTTGATAGACTCACTAATCTTGTTAAGAGTCTGGTTACTGCGATGCAAGTCAACAAGTAATAACCACAGGGTGTACCCCATCATAACCTACCTGAAAATGTTCTAGAGAAATGATATGGTAGTTAACTTATTTAATTTATGAACTGTTTACTTCAAAACAGGTTAGTCGTAGATGCTTTGTGTAAATTAAGTGTAAAATAATGGTTGTAATGTCAGTTTTTATCTTAGAATAGTTTGCATAGCGAGACTATTACAATTTTGCCACTTCAGAGCATAACATATATGACCCTATAGACGTATCAGCTTCACTGGTATCAGAATGTGGTTTCGAAAGAGAATGTGTAAAGTTGCAATGAAATTTTGATTTGCGTTTACTATTACTGGCTGTTGTGTTCCTTATGTAATTGCTATAGTGTACTCAAGTGAATTAAGTTTTGAAGTTATGAGCTATGAAGTAGAAGTTCATGTGTTGGTAAGTGTTGTTTCTATGGTTACCCTATTTTTTATTGCAAAAATAGAGCAAGTTTATTTCTATTATATTCAAGTGCATGTTAGGTGTTAGAGTTGTTAAAGTGTGTTAATAAGATTTTAGATAGTAAGTAGAAGTGTTCGTTGTGTATTGAGCTATCAACCTATTAGAGAAGTATTATACTATATCCAAGGTTAACAAACTCGCGATTTTACCTAAAATTGTTAAAGGATCTGTAAAATCGAAACGTAAAAATGGAAGTTTTTACAATTTTTGTAAAATGGTTTTAAAAAATTATGAATATACTTATAGTAGTTATTCGAAACATGAAATAAATGATGAAAATTTAAAAAAAAAATTGAAGAAATAAATTTCTTTTTTCATAAAAATTCTTAATATATAATCTAACATGTTTGAAAGAAAGACAAATAGAGTTGAAATTAAACTTTTTCCTAATTTTTTTTAAAAAGCTATAAATTAAAAAGAACCAAACATTTCAACTCATTTTAAGTTATTGACAATATAAAATAAAGTATATAATTTTTTTTATAAATTTTGTTATTAGAGCTGAAATTTAAATAAAATCTATGAACATAAAATAAGAGATTGAGAGAAAAAGAAAGATGTAAAAAATTGGAATAGGATAGATGTTGTGATGCCTTAATAGTTGATGGCTTGTAAAAGGCTAGTTGTATTATTTTTTTTCTTTAATTTTTTATTCTATTCAACTCAAATATATAGAATCAGTAAACTCGGTTAAAAATATAGATTTATACCGAGTTTATATGTAAACTCGGTTAAAAACGTAAGTTTCTATATAAAAAAAAAGATTCTACACCCGAGTTAATTTAGAAAAGTCACCTAAAATCATAAACTCGTAGAATCGCGATTTTAACAACTATGACTATATCAGATTCAAGTGTTTAAGGTTTTATTGGTGACATGAGTAATGGTGCTCATGCTAGTTGAGGTTAAAATGAAAGTAATACCCCTGAATCAATCGATGATCAACTTGACAAACTCACTAATCTTGTTAAGAGTTTGGTTATTGCAATGTAAGTTAATAGGCAACAAAGACAGGGTGTACCCCATCATAATCAACTTGAAAATGTTCCTGAGAGATGATATGGCTAAGGTGGTCAAGTTACTCATCCAATTCGACCTCATTGAGTTGGAGGAGTTATAGATTGAGCTGCTAGATGAAGGCTAGAGTTAGAAGAGATTAAGGAGGATATTGAGGATGTAGATTTAGAGGATGATGGAGAGGAAAGAGAAGAGGTTGAATATTATTACGCATAAGAGCAAAGACGTTGAGTCCTTCAAGGACTTGATAATGTCAAGGTCCAAATCCTACCCTTCAATAGAAGTAGAGATGCAGATAAATATTTAGAATGGGAAAAGAAGGTAGAAAAGGTAATTGACTATTATGGGTACATAGATGCAATTTAAGTTTGACTTACTGCACTTGAATTTTCTAGATATGCTATTATATGGTAGAAAATTTTGAATGCTGCTAAACTAAGAGATGGAAGACGAGGTATACACACTTAGGAAGAGATGAAGAGATTGTTAAGGGGAAAATTTGTACCCGAGACTTATTTACAAGATACCTTTGCCAAGTTACAAGAGCTTCGTCAAAGAAGTCAATTTGTTGATAACTATGTGAGAGAATTTTAGATGTTAATGATCCAAGTAGACATGGAAGAGCTTAAAGCCTGTATTGTGTCATGATTCATCTATGGACTCAAATATGAGATTCACAATATTGTGGAAGTACAGAGGTTTCATAAACTAAAAGAGCCTATTAAAGTAGCATAGAGGGTTGAAAAGCAAAGGAGAAATGCTCTAAGTCTACTTAGGTTGACTTTTTCCCAAGCTCCTGTTCCACGTCGACTTGCTCATGCCAAGTCGAAGAAAAACATGATTGACTTAAAGGTAGCCAAGCAAGCTAAAAGAGCTAAGCCGAGGATAGGCCGACCCTAAGGATATATGAAAAAGGACAAACCTCTGGATAGAAGACAAGCAACGTAAAGCCCTTCAAATGCTTGGGTTTTAGACACATAATTATCGAGTGTCCAAACTAACGTACCATGGTGCTCTAAGGAGATATAGTAGATAGCACCAACGAAAGTGAGCTAGAGAAAGAAAAGAATGCTAGAAGAGTTTAAGCCGAAGAGGAAGAGGAGACCTGTGTCTATGCTGAACAAAGAGAAGTGATGACCTTAGTATTGAGACAAATGTTGAGCTCCTTACTAAGCTCAGAAGAAAACCAAAGAGAAAATTTGTTTCACTCCAAGTGTACCATTAGAGGATAATTATGTACCATTATTATAGATAGAGGGAGTTATACCAACATCATTGCACAGTCCTTTGTGTGGAGGTTAGGACTGCTGACTTCTAAGCACCCTCAACCTTATAAACTACATCAGCTACATGATAAGGGTGCTCTATACATTACTAAACAAGTAAGCATACCTTTTAGTATTAAGAATGTATACAGGGACAAAGTACTATATGACGTTGTCCCTCTGAGAGCTTCACGTCTATTACTTAGACAACCTTATTTGTTCAACCGTCATATTACTAACGATTGTCAAGCCCTATTTTGGTTTTCTTGAATTCAACCTCTATTAAGTGCAACCCACCTAATTCAAATTACTTAACATTAAATTAAGGGAAAATATTTTTCTTAAAAAAATGTTTAAAAAATTGGAGTTACCAACCAGTTAAACTAATAAAAAAAGAAATTAAGGTTTTTCCAAAACATAATTCGAGTGGAAAAACCCTAATTTAGCCATTAACCTATGGATTTTCTATAAACATAATTTTTTGGAAAATTAAACTAAAAAATCTAAGTTCGAGGGCTAACCTATTAAGACTAAGTTACAATGTAAAGATATATAAAAAAAAAAAAACTAATGGGCTTTTATTTTTTATAACTATTCTAAAAATGCTAAAATATATACAGACATGCAAAATTGTAGTTAAGATGAATTTTAAATAATTTTTATTACGAATTTTCAAAAAAAACAAAAACAAAAAAAGTTTTATATCATTTTATGATTGACTAAAAGTACTTACTTATTCACTAGTTGAGATCAAATCAATATAGTTCTGTTTTTTTATAAAAGATTTAGTAGGTAAATTCTTTTTAAAAGAAATCAAGCTAGATTTACATTAGTTATTGATTTATTATTTTTTCTTAAAACCTAAAAAGATCTAATTTTACAAATATATTTTTAAAAAACCTAACTAACTAAATCTTTTAAAAGAAAAACTCTAGTTAAGATTTTTATTTTAAAAAAAAAATTACTACGTATCAAAAATTAATTTTTTTAAACCCTAAATACAAGATGTACTAAGATACAAAATTTAGATACATATCTTCTTCAAAAATATGAATCTCAAAGAAGACATGCAACTTCTCTAAAAAAATGCAATTTTAATAAAAAAATGATTTAACTAAAAAACATGAAATTTATCTGAAAAATAAAAAATTATCTAAAAATTTGTAAGTTTATAATTTATGTTAAAATTGTTAAACAACTTACACTAAAAACAAGTTAGTAGAATAAAGTTATTAAAAAAAACAAAATAAATAACTAAAATAATTTACCTAATTTCCTAAGCGAATTGGGTCATGTACATGATATAACTAGACTACGTGAACTCGGACTAGACCGTTATGTTCATGTCGTGATCGTGGACGTAACCATACGTAGATGTGGACATGTGTTCTAGTCGGCATCATTGGTCATAGACGTGTGTTGCTGTGATCATGAAGTGCCATGGAGACATGGACATGTGCATGAGTGACAATGAAGTGTATCTAAAGTGTAATAATCAGTGAGTGTACGTATATGTTGTGCTTAGTTAGTATAGTGGCATGCATGTGTGTTGTGTCTAAATAGTGTAGGACGTATGGGCATTGGAGTGCAGTGATCAATACAGGACGTATGGGTGTTGGAGTGCAGTGATCGGTGAGTGTGTGAGCAGCATGAAGTATAGTGCATGTACGATTAGTGGACAATACTGTATGTAATTGATGAAGTGTATGTGTACTAGTTTGGACGGTGAGTATATGTGAGGGCTGATCGTGTGGCGTGTGTTGTGTCAGTCAACGTGGAGTGTATGACTTGGTGAATGTATGCTACTGATCATGGATAAGTGTAGGTCATGGACAGTACAATGCGTAACTTAGTGAATGTGTGTGTTAAGCCTAGAGTGACGTAAGCAGTAGACTATGCTTGACGTTAAGAATGTGTGTATGATGGATGGAGTGATGTGAGTAGTGTTGGGGAAATTGTGTACAATATATAAGATACTGTAATGTAAGTGGAGGTCTGTACATGATTAAATTGAGTGGTATTGAATTTGTATAGACAATTTGGTTGCGTGGGAAATTGTGCCTTTTTTTGTGTATTTGTGAAAACGTGTATTTTTACAGTCTAATGTCCACAATTTATAGATCACAAACTTGAATCTTTTAGATCTTTTTGTTATGAAGATTCAATCTTAATAGATCTAATAAAATGTGATAATACTTGATCTAGATTTATTAAATTCATTCAAGATTCAATCTAATCCACAATCAAGTTTCTAGAAACCTCATATTTATTTGGGTTTTCTATCTTGAGTCCAATTTAATCCATCTTAATTTAGCCCAAAATACATTCTAATTCATTTGATAAATCCTAAGTCTATTTAGCTCAATATAAATTAGATAAAACTCATCTTATATTGGATTGGATAAAAAATATTTTTAATGAAATCCAGCCACTTAAAGACTTAGAATTTATTAAATTAAATATACATTTCCAACTATTGTCTAATTCAATCCTAAACGATTGACTCGACTTAACACTTCTATTATTATCATTTTTTATTTTTTTTAAATTTTCGTTTATATTTTATATTTATATTTTTTTTTTTAAACCATGGCACCAACCTTGATGAATGAGACCTATAACCAACTTACCCAAGTTAGTAAGAAGAAAGCCCTAGTGATGAGCTGAAGAGAGCTCCGAGCTACTGGGAAGACCAATAAGCCTATGTTTTTATTTATTAGAAGATTTGTTGGAAAATGAGAAATCTAGAAGATGTGCCTAATGAGATTCGAAGATTAATTGATGAATTTTCTAACTTGTTCCCCGAAAAGCTGCCTAAAGGATTACCTCCAGTCTAAGGCATAGAACACTATATTGATTTACAACTAAGTGTAGCCCTGCTAAACCGACTTGCCTACAAAATGAATCTTGAGCAAGATGCTAAGCTGAAAAGGCAAGTGGATGAGCTAATAGAATGAGGATATGTAAGGGAGAGCATGTGTCCTTATGTTGTACTAATTCTGCTCGTCCCAAAGAAGGTTGGTTCGTAGCGTATGTACATTGACAACCGTACTATCAACCATATTGCTATCAAGTACAGATACTGAATACCAAAGCTTAATAACATGTTAAATGAGTTACATAGTGCTTAAATATTTTCAAACATTGATTTGTGAAGTAACTATCACCAAATTCGCATAAAGCTTGGAGATGAATGGAAGACCGCTTTCAAGACGAGGTATGGTCCCTATAAATGGTTGGTTGTGTCGTTTGAACTAACAAATGCGCTAAGTACATTTATGCAGCTTATGAATCATGTGATGCATCCTCTTATCAGAAGATGTGTAGTCATGTACTTCTATGACATATTAGTGTATAGTGGCAACCTAAACAGCTACGCTCAACATCTTTGAGCTATTTTTGATATTTTATGAGTCGAGAAGTTGTATAGGAACCTGAAGAAGTGTATGTTTTGTCAAAGTGAAGTTATCTTTCTTAAGTATATAATATTTGGAGAAGGAATCCGAGCAGATGAAGAGAAGGTCCAAGTTGTTTTGGAATGGCCGACACCAAAGAATATCATTGAAGTACGAAGTTTTCATGGTCATGCTTCCTTCTACAAGCGATTCATTAAAAACTTCAACATGATTGCAACCTCCTTGACCAAACTGACGAAGAAGAGTAAGGGATTCTAATGGAATGATCAGGCTAAGCAAAGTTTTAGGAAGATCAAAGAGAAGCTCACTACTACTCATGTCTTATCCTTACCAAATTTTGACACTCCATTTGAATTAGAATAAGACGCGTTTGACATTGGCATTGGTGTAGTCCTGATGCAAGAACATCAACCAATTGCTTACTATAGTGAGAAACTCAGTGGTGCTATACTGAACTATTCTTTGTATAAGAAAGAGTTATAATTACTTTTCCAAGCTCTTACTGTATGACAATACTATTTATTGCCATGAGAGTTTGTGATATATACGGACCATGAACATTTGAAGCATCTTAGGAGTCAAAACAAACTTTTGAAAAGGTAAGCAAAGTGGCTAGAATTTATGAAAGGTTTTTCTTATGTGATTTGACACAAGAAGGATAGTGCCAATGTGGTCGCAGATGCCTTATCACGTTGAAAAACCTTACTAACCACCTTACAAACGAAATTACTGGGTTTTTCACTTAGTACCCAGTAGTATGCTCCTAACCCCCATTTTGTTCCTATTATTGAGTAGTTCAAAAAAGGAGTTGCTGTTGAAAGATAATATCTTAAGGATAACTATCTATTCAAGGAAAGAAGGCTATGTATACTAAGCTGTTCCACATGCGAGCTGTTAGTGAGAGAAGATCACAGTAATGGATTATTTGGTCATTTTAGAGAGATTAAAACAGCTAACTTGTTGAAAGAAAACTTTTATCGCCCTAGTTTAACTAATGATATCCATAAGGTAGTCAGTAATTACGAAGTGTACAAGGAGTTAAGGGAAAAATAGAGTCACATGGAGAGTATAAGCCTTTACTTATACCGACCTCACCTTAGGCCGACTTCAGCATGGACTTTGTCCTAGGATTGCCCAAACATCCAAGGGAAAAGATTTGATCCTTGTTATTATTGTAGTAGACTACTTCAACAAAATGATACCCTTCATCCTGTGTCATCAAACTAACGGTCTTTATATATTGCCGATTTGTTTTTGCAAGAAGCTGCTCAATTACATGAAGTATCAAAAAGCATTGTCTCAAATTGGGACACAAAATTCTAGACTTATTTTTAGAACACTTTGAAAAAGACTTGAAACTAAACTTATGTTCAGCTCTAGTAGCCACCTTCAAATTGATGGTCAAATTGAATTGGTAAGTAGGACACTAGGCACTTTACTCCAAGTTGCCGTGGGAAAGAATTTAAAGGATTGTGATTTGTGTCTGGTTATGGAGTTCATATATAACCAAACTGTCTACAGTATTGTTGGGAAGACTCCTTTCAAGGTTATCTATGGCTTCAATCCCACTATCCCCCTAGAAAGGAGGATACGAACTCCATAACCAGACACAAATCCCAATCCTTTGTCCCTTTTGCCCTTTTTAGTATGTTTCCTGTATTTTATTTATAAATTACTCTTTTGTCTTTTCCATATATGCATTGTAACCTTAGTAAGACTAAGATATAAACCCCATTTACTTGTACGTAGAAAACATATTATTGCATTATTACTTATTACAAGTTCCCTTCCCTAAGTAACCTTAGTATTTTCATTTATCTCTTAACTCTTATGTATTCCTTTTAGTAAAGTAGTGGCGAGTGACCCTATAATTTGGACCAATGAGTCACATTCGACGAATTGTAGGCTATGTAGGATCATGTTGGTTCATCATATCCAGCTAAGTAGCTTATGGATTTGCTAATCCCCATTTTGTTTTCTTTCATTCCCTTTTGTTGTGGCTTAGTTTCCCTTCATGTTCTAACACCTTAAATCTTAGGTTGTTAAGCTTGGAGTATGCAAGCCTAGCCACTAGGACTAAAATATAATAAGATGGGAATCGACAAGCCGAATTAGCAAAAGATACAACTACCACTAGCTTAGCTTAAGATTTCTTCCATAAAGATCTAGAACGTATCTTTAGAATCAGCATTAGTATAAGAATTATCCACTTAATAATAATATCTTGCCGGACTCCCCTATATGAGAGGTAAACTCCTTGGGTAAGGAGATTTGAAACCTTTTACTCTCCAATCCTTTCTATATTCTTCTAAATTTTTTGCTAAAGCAGAATGCCTTGCTGAAACTATTTTTGATGGTCTTCGTAGCTTAAGTTTGCTCTTTTTGTAGCTTATCTCTAATCTTTAGATCTACAACCAAAATCTCTAGTCAATACTCCCTATGCTCTCACCAAAAGAGGAAAAGAGAGAGAGAGAGAGAGAAAGTTTAGCTTCTAGGTCATTTTAGAGTTCTCTACATCTTTTTAAGAAATTCTTTATATAATTGGGTTTAATTAATTAGCTAAAAAGTAGTCATCAATTTGCATGTAGTGCTTAAGAGAGAATCTTTCTAAATTATCCTTATTACTAAATGTAATAGCTATAAGTAACTTAATAACTTTATGGTTACTTCCTTCACCTAACTTGATAGGGATCACAAACCTATTACGCGCTCCTGAGCTTAAGGACTCGCTCATATGGTTCGTTAAGCTATCAGAGGGGAGTTAAACTCTAAAGAGAAATGCATTCTCCAATCTAACCTGCCAAGTTACTCTACTCTCTACCTCATCCAAAAGACTACTAAGGTAACTGACTAGTTGTCAAGCTAACCCCTCCACAATGCTTCAATCTAAGGTCAAGCACTAAACTTACATATTGCTGACCTGGCGCATTATTGAAGCTGAGCTGACCCGATTTCGAGCTGACTTGCTAAGGTCGACCTAATACTAGACCACCTCCTAGACCAACCCTTCATCAAACCAAAACATCCAAGCTACCGACTTCAACTTGACTTACTCAAAACCTACCTTGCTCGGCAAATAACATCATTGGGACCATAGAATGGACAACTGACATGCACCCTAGTTTTTGATATCCATGCTATCCTTTTGTAACTGAATATTCTTTTTGTTCGATTACAACTCTACCCTTGTAAATTATTCCTCTTCCTTTACTAGTAGAAATCTTTTTATAATTTACACTAATCTAGGACTTACCTTAATTTGGTCATATAAATACTTGCAAATTACAATAGCTGCAACAGTTAATATGATTGATATTCAAATATACTCTTGTGAGCTAAGTGTCTTTTACTTACTCTCATTTACTCTTGTCTAATCTATTGTGAGTGTGGATTAGTTGTGAGTATCCTCCGACTATACTTATTTGTAATATCAAGTGCAACTCGAGTTTATATGAGACGTTAGTGTATCATATCCACCATCAATGCACAAGACCCTTGCTCAACGTTCAACTATCATTGAACCTTTAGACCATCTCGCGGTTTGGACCCATCCTCTTGGTTTGTGTGATCATCTACATTTGTGCTCGTATCATAACTTTAATTATTTGAATTTTCAAATCCCTAAAATGCCCTTAATCACTTAATTACTTGTATTCATTTTTGTTGTTTTAAGAATTAATTATTTGACTTAGGATATTTTTGTAAAACATAGAAGCTTACCAACTTAAATGACCAAGAGGGGATCTCATTTGTTCTCCTCATTTTTCTTAAAACTCTATGGTAGTTTTTAAGAGATATTTAACGTGATCTTGGTATTTACAAAGGGCATAAGTAAGAAGAAGGAGCAATTACAAACTATAGCTTGTAATTGTAATTGATTCTCTCAATTTCCAATACAGTAGAAATTAATATATACAACTAGATCCAGTGTTAAAGATAAAATAGTTGATTGATCTACATAGAAAAATTTGAGCATGATCTTTTATTCCTTACTCTTTCGATTTCATGCACTTTACTTTAACTATTCATCTATCTATTTGTGTGTTTAGGCGTACATTGCCAAAGCTTCCTATAAGTTGAAGACTAGAGGATCATAAAACATTTGTAAGTTTCAAAATTTTATCTCCCTTTCTTGTTCTTTTGACCAATAGTGGGCAATGTGAACAAAGTGCATTATAGTAGAGGAAGGTGAATAAAATTTTATAATCTTACTTCCTTATATAGCAAATACCATACATATATCTTACAAATTTCAAATTATCTAACTATTAAGATATATAACTTTAAGTTCTTTTATTTTTGTGCACATACATTTTAGACATGTGCTGCTCTACTCAATACAAGAAACACTAAGGTCACCAAATATGTACTGTTGGTTTTTAAATTATAGATAATAAGAAAGTGAAATAATGGTGAATGTGTATTTTAGTGCCGAATATTATTGTAAGAATAGAAAACAATAAAGACACCAAACATGTGTCATTAGTTTTAATGATATTAAGATAATAGGAAAAAGAAATAAAAAGTGAATATGTATCCTATAATAAAAATTATTGTTTGAAAGATAAAAAACACTAACAACACCAAACATGCATCATTGGTTTTTTATAAATATGTAAAATTGCACATTTATCCCTACTTATAGCATACATTTATACATGTATTAGCACTTTTATGGTGAATTTTGACTAAGAATTAACAAAGACCTATTTTTGGATCAATTATGCAGTAAATAGTTGAGAAGGATCAAAATGGGGTTTAAAATAGCTTAGAAATGCTCACAACTCACGAGTCTTTCACTTTAGTTAGAGATCATATCTATATGTGAGTTTTGAATTGCAATTTTGACTCAATAACATATCCTTTTCTTGAATTAGTAAGTTAAGCAATGTGTGGACAGATTTAATTTAGTGTAAGCATTTCCAAGTTTCTTGCAAGCTGCATACTCAGTTTTTAGGAAGCCACTCAATTCCAACAGCTCACACTCATTTGTATTTGCTCGAAGTCTGAAAATAGATAAGACAGACCATGAAGTGTCATTTTACGTATTGAATCATGAAGAAGCTGCTTAATGCTTTTTTGGTGTTCTATGTGTAGATAAATGCATCTTTATGAAGATATGAACAAGCCGAGAGCTAAGCAACTATCAACCACTTTGTCCCCTTTTGTTGAGACCATGAATCCAAGCAGTCAGAATAGTAGTACATGGAGGAGTCCTAACCGAAACAGAGCAAGGAAATAGCAGCAGCATGTTGAGCACATCGGCACACTCGAGTCGAGCTCCAAACAACGAAGAAAAAGAAAACCAAGAAGTTCACAAAGCAGCCAAGCTCTTATCCTATCAGCAGCTGATCCGAGCTTGCCTAGGTTCACACTTGAGCTGCAGCATGCGCCCAAATGACTCATCAAAGCAAGGGCCAAGCAGAGGCTGGATAAAACATGGAAGAAGCCGACCAGCTCTGTGTAGTAGAACAGAACAACCTGACCTGCAAGTTAAGTACCCTTTGAGGAAATTCAGCAGCTCGATCCTTCTCATAAAGTCTGCAGCAGCTTCCAATGGCGTTCCAAAATGGCCAAAGACAGCAAGTTGGAACTGAGCAAGTTGCAGCAGCTTCATGAACATGACAGCAGCTATTTGCACTGAACAGAGCAGGCCTATATATTGAGTCCCTTGCAGCATGCAGTGCGTAGAGAAACTAAGTAGCTCACTTTGAGAACTACACATGCCATCCTCCGATTATTGCCAAGTTGAAACTTGTGCTAAAGTTTTGATCAACAGTAAATTCTTCAAGAACCAAGCTGATGTTGAGCAACCACTGAATTGAAATTTAGTGGACTTCCTAGCGCACTCCAATGACAGCAGCTGCTGCAACAAGAACCAAACTGCCGGGAACCAAGCCAAGCACCTTTGCTTCCTCTCCAGCTGAGCAATGGACCAACCGAACAGCAGCTGAACTTCATCCGAGCTCTTGCACAAAGCATTAACAAGATGGCAGCCAAGAGATCAAAACGAGCAACCTGTTCTTGGAATGACGGACAGCTATTATTGAGCAATACAGCAGGCCAAGTTGTTTCCGAGTGAGGCCAATTAACTCATCCAAGTAGAAGCTTCGAGCAAGGCTTCCACTTGCCACAAGCCAAGAAACCGAGCAGCAGCTAGATGCCCGTGACAGCAACTCCAAACATGATGAAATGCAGCACGTCCGAGTTCCTTCTCCAAGCATGCTGAGCTCAACTAGTCAGCAGCTTGAATGCCACGGCACTTCTTCAAGCACACCATACACCTGCAACTGAAGATTTTGTTAACAGCAGCTCAATTGAAATAAATAATATATATATATATATATAGATTGAGAGAGAGAAAGAGAGAAAGAGAGAGAGAGAGAGAGAGAGAGAGACAACAAAGAACATTGTTACTAATTTCTTTACTGCAGGCCATGGACTTTCACAGCAACGACAAGCTGAGAACAGCAGATCCTTAGCTCCATCTAACCAAGCCATGACCAACTGCAATGAACTGCAGCAGAGCACTAACAAGCCAATTGATTGAAGACCAAACATAGCAGCTGCAACTTTCAATTGCAGCCCTTGTCACAACTGAACAGAACACGCACCAACAGCTGCAAACTCCACCGAGCAACCGAAGTAGCAGCTGAACTTGGGTTCAGTTGATACGAGCTACAAGGCCAAGCATTTTCCCAACAAGCCTCTCCAAGACAGTAGCTCCATTCAAGTTTCAGCAGCCACACAAACACGAATAGCAGTTTTGGCCCGCCAAATTGCAGAGTCGAGCGCTTAATGGCGCTCTCCAACCTTCGTCCGAGCTTTCCAAGCTCGAGCGCCAGCAAACAACACTCCAAAACCGAGAGCCACTTGAAGAGCAGCAGCTCCATTCAAGTTACAGATGCAACCAAAAAGCAGCAACTGAACGCGACAGCAGTTTATTCAGGAACAGCAACACCAACAATCCTTCACTTGAGCTATCAGCAACTCCGACGCACGAATAAGCCAATATCAGAGGAGGCCATGATCCATTCAATTTAAAACAGCAAGTAGCGCCCAATAGGAGCTCCAAACATCTTAAACCGAGAATCCCAAGTGACATGACGAGCAGCAGCTCGTGATAGCAGCAACCGAGCTCCTTGTCAAAGCACCAACCAGCATACGAATCAAGAATTTCTCCAAGCAACACGCTTGAAAAAAACTGCAGCAGGCCGGTGACTCCAATTCGTGGCAGCAGAGCAATAAACACGGCAGATGAACCGAAAACCGAGCAGCTCCTGAAGGCCAAGAACTTTAGTTTGAGTGACAGCAACTTGAGCTTCCCCTCACAGCCGAAAGTTCTAAACCGAGCTAAAAACTTGGACTCTTGTTGGAGCCGAAGACTGCATCATGATCCAACACAAGCAGCTTCTAGTTGTTTCTTTCAGAAAGAGACCAGCCCATTTGTGAAAATAAGAAGCCCACATGTGGAAAGCAATGCTAGAGTCCATTTAGTCAACTCAGGATATGCTGCTGTTGTTAATAAAAGAAAGCAGCCTTAATATGTGGTAAGATGAACAAGTAACTCTATTATACAGGATATATATTTAGATTCTGCTTCAATAGATAAGTTTCAGGTGAGTAATAAGAGTTATAGGGTAGGTTTTAAGTAATTATTTCTTGGAACCTACTTTCAAAGAGTAGAATATAGATATAAAGAGTACCATATCCTATCTTGTAATTTGTACTCTAATATATAGAGAGTATATGTTTCATGGCACATTACACTTACTTTGTGGTAATAATTAAATAATATTAATAAATAAAAAATTATTACTATTACTTTTTCTATTTTAATTTTAAAGAAAATAATAATAAGAGTCCAACTCATAATAATACCTTAAGATTACACGCAACTAATGTCTACCATCTAATCTGTCTTTCTTCTTTTACTATCTTATTTTTTTTCATCTCTATTCATTTTTTACTGACTATATACTAGTGGGCTTTTAAAATTATATTAGTTCTCATCATTCATTATATTATATTGGAATTATTTGTACATGGTTTTTACATTCTGTGTATAATAATCTTATCATTTGATAAAAATTTTGTTTTGATTATTTAAAGAAAAAATACAAAAGAAATTTAAGCATAACTCAACCAAGGGTTTCAACATTTGTAACTACAAAAATATTTTTTATTTTGCCTACCAAAGTTTTACATTGTCTAATACAAAGTTTATATTTTTTATTTTTTATTTTGCTTACTATTGCATCCACCAACAGTATAGTTATAGATATTGATTATGCATCTAATATAAAGTTTTGATGGAATATAAAGAAAAAATTACAAGTTCTATAGGATACTTTATACTTTGTAAAATCTATAGAGTATAAGATACATGGTAGCTTCTAAGTGCCATAGGGCAGATTCCAAGTATAAGAGCAGGCTATACTTACAAGATAGGATACATATAAATTTTATACCTTACCCATTTTGTATTTGCCTACCCTTAATATGTAGAGGCACCATACATTTATTTTACAATTTCTAATTTGGGGGTTTGCCGCTAAAAAATGATGTAAACTATTATCTTCTTTTTAGGGCCTTTTTATTTTCAGCTTAGGAGAAAACAAAGGGATATAACAACTTAGTCAAGAGAGGAGGAAAGATAGAAAATTGAATATACAATAGCTGAACAATAGTGGAGGAGAGAAAAGGTAGTGGGGAAATTTATTTTCAATTATAGTAACTTAGTGATAGCTTATAATATGGAACTTAGTTGGAAAACAAAAACTTTCTATTTTAATTTTCTATATGTTGTCTTTAATATTAAGACACTAAAACCCTTTGTTTTAGCACACTAAAGGGCATCTCAGATTTCAAATGTATCGAGAAATGCCAATTTTACATCGAGAGTTGAATTTGAATATACCTATTAAGGTGTTTTCATTTCCTTGCCATTTCAATTGTTCCACTTCTTGATTCATTTAGGTATTGTAATGAGAATTTGTGTTTAATATTTGTTGGATTTTGCATTGATGAATTTAATGAATTAATATGTTTTATTAATTGTCCTGATATCAATTTTGAGCATTTTGATATTTTGCTATTGTGTTCATCGTTTATTTAATTAGTACCCAGCTAATGTTATTTAGGTAAAGACTCGGGAGGGTCCCAATAACTCGTAGTGAACATAATTTGAATTTAAAAAAAAAACTCGTCATAAGAATATGTGGGTTATAATTAAACTTATGAATTCGCACACTTAATATAGTTGGAAATGTAGTTCAAGTTATGGGGATGTGCTCAAACTATATTTGTAACTAGAATAATAATTCCAATATGAGCAAGTAACTATTTACCTAATGATTATAGGTAAATCGCTTTGACAGAACAATTTATGCTATAATTGGAACTCTATTACTTTAAGAGGTAAGCAAGTTCTAGTGAGTTTAGTTAAATTTCGCTTAGTCAATTTTGAATATTACATCAAGGCATCACAATGATTCAAATGAGAATAGATTTGCAAATCCCAAATTGATTTTTTTTTTTTATTTCTTAGACTCGGGATCCTTGAAGTATATAGTCAATTTCAAATATCACATCAAGGCATCATAATGATTCAAATGAGAATAGATTTGCAAATCCCAAATTGATTTTTTGTTTTTATTTCTTAGACTCAGGATCCTTCAGATATAGCTAAGACATTCGATTTGGTATTCGTTTCATTAATTAGTTTTTACTTTATTTTAATTCAATTCTCGATAGCTTAGCTTAGGGAAAACTAGATTAGTTTAGCACTTAGTATTTAGCTCCTTGTGGAATATAACCTTGACTCACTTTTTATACTGTTTGTATGACCCGATATACTTATCATTTTGCACTCACTTCAATGTAATGTTCAAGTGTAGGTTAAAAAGTTAACAAGTCAATTTTAATAATATTAACATAGATAATAGGAAAGAAAAATAAAGGGTGAATGTTTATCTTATAACAAATATAATGGGAATAATACATACACACTGAAGATAATGTAAAGGGCTACATTTAATCATGGACTTTGGGCTCAATACTTAAATGGATTTATCTTTATAAGTTAAGGTGACATAACTCAAAGAATTAAGCCCGTAAAGATCAGGATGATCAAGAGAGATCATGATAGGAAATGAATATGGTTTGGCAAATGAGTTGGACTTAGAGGCAAAATATAAATCACTTTCCTTAGAGAATTTATGACTGTTACACAAAGTTTACTATAAGAGTTTGATTACGGAATTCCCCCCAAATAATAATTTGTTTGTGTAACGTTTGAAGAAGGAGGATTTGTAGGAAAATTGAATAAAAATTCATGCAAAAAAGAAGAGGAAAACAAAGTTGCAAACAATCATTTATAATATATACTTTGAAGGTATACAACCTTTTATTGAGAGTTATATTGATTCAATGATTAAATTCTATCCACTAAATTAAATAAAAATCACTTACCAATTGATCTAAACCTTATATCACAAAGTATTATGACTTTTGTGATTGCAACTTATGAAAATTTGATCAAGGATTGCAACTATTTCAAACAACACAATTATTAACATTATTGATGTAACGATCACAAATGGTCGTGAACATCTTGTACTTAGCTTTTTTCTTCATTGTTGTAGATCATGCCTAGGTTTATGGCCATGATCTTGGTCGTAAATCTTTCGTAAATTTATTTACTTATTTCCACACTCGTATAAAGATCACACTTAGGTTCACGACCATGAACCTTAGTCGTGATCCTCTTAGAAACATTTAAATTCTTCTTTCAATACTTGTAATTAACATGGATACAGTCTAAGTTAATTATCTAGCATTCCAAATACATAGTTTAAACTGTAAACATATAGTTGGTAATATATTTTTACATATTAGACCATGGTAAGTTAGAGTAGAAACCGTTGGATCAGCCATCTACTCTCAATCTTTCTCAAGAAGGCTCATGCATTAAAAGAGACTTTTGTTGGGCCTTGACCTAAAACCAACCAATGAAGGGATCCATTAGTGAAGGAGCTCATATGAGTTGTTAATGGTCAATGCAATTGAACAAACTATGTCGATGGCCAAAATCTATAAATACTTGAATCCTTCGTCATTCTAAACAAGGAGGAAATTGGTACAAAGGTTGTTATATTGTAAGAATGAAATCTCAAAAGATTGAACGATTGGTTTTTCAAGAACACAGTAGCTTTCACCACTCGTGGTAAAGTTCGATACTTAAGAAGCCCCTCTACCTATTATATGTGTGTTTAAGCCTTCCAAGGGTTTTTGCTCCTTGTCCCCACCTCATTCTCTTTTGATCATGTTATACATGCCAATCCATGTTACTTTCTCTTAACTCACATGCAGTGTGATTGTCATACAGCACACACATGACCTTTACATTTGAAATCATATACCTACAAACATCAAACATGTATAATTGGCTTTAATAATATTGATATGTATGGATAAGATGTATAAATATTAATAATTGAAAAGAGAAATAAATAGTGGATGCGTAACTTATTATTAAATAATATTATTCAAATAATAAAAACTAAGAGATAGTATACTCATGCTCCAAAGGGGTTAAATGATTAAATAATTATATATGAGATCGTTTAAAAAATATTAAAGATGAGGTTTTTTTAGTATTCAAAATTCGGATTCACAAGAAAATGACTACTTATAACTATGTAGGTGCCTGATGAACGTTAGGAAGTTTGGTAGTGTGAGCCTCGTACTTGACAATTAGAAATCGAGTAGGTAAATTTCAAGTATTAATGAAACTAACTCTATCAACCTAGAAATTTACGTTTAAGCTCGAGACATTAGATAAAGAGACTTTGTGGACCTAGATATTAAAAATATAATAAAATAATAATATAGTTAAAACGGTACGATTTAACTATATTATATATTAATCGCCGTAATCGCGTAAATTAAGCTTCGTTAATTAGTAAGTTTTTTTAAAGACAAGTTGTATATGTAATAAAATTTATTTGGTATATAAAATGACATATATAATATATACATATGTGTCACTTGTAATTTTTAAGCATATACGTATACTCATATATAGTTAAAATACCATAATATAAGCAAATTAGGCAAAAATAACCTAAGAAAATTAACTGAAATCATTAAAAAAATCACAAAAAATTCGTAGTAGCTGGAATTGAGTTTTAAGGATATGTGGATGTCTAATGCCAACTAGAGAGTTGTGAAAGTTCATTAACATGCAAGAAATGGGGAGATTTATGGGAAAAATGCAAGATGAGAGAGAAAGAAAAACATATGAACTTCAAACTAGTTTAGAAAATTAGGAAAAACCTCTCCAACATATCATACATGCAAAATAGGGTTTAGGAAAATTAATTGCTGAGTTAGGCGATTGAAGGAAGAAAATTAGAGAAAATTATAAATAAGAAGTGCAATTGGACCATTAGAGGGTACAGGCAGTTAGAGGATTGCTAGAGTATGACCACCACCACCACTAGGAGCCACAACCACTGCCCATTGTTGTTGACAAAGGAGGAGGGGTTGTTGGTGGCCGAAGTTTCAAAATCCAATGAGGTCCTATTCCCGTCCGATTTTGATAAATTTTGTCAAAATATAAAAATTATCTAGAAAAATATGAAAAAAAATTATTCTTACATATTTTTGGGTATAGAATCTATAGAAAATATTAATTTATATAAATTTAGTAACTAATATATATGTCATTAAGAAATCGACATAACCAGACAATTTTCGAAGTTGAAATAAATTAAGTTAATGATGTAGTTTCTACTTCAAATTTTTTCTACAAACTATCCTAAGTTAATACTAAATTGCTATGTAAAAGTTTTTTGTGATATTATTTTCCATATTTTTATTTTATTTTTGAGCTAGATTGATGCTTAAAATGGTATATTTAGGGGAAATTATGTGTTTCCTTTTATAATCCTACATAGCTACTGAGTTTGAATCACCAAAAGGAGTATGGATATTGTTATGGAGTATTTGGGGTTGAGTGTTATAATGAGGAGTTAAAGAAAGTTAATAGTTAGCCTTAAATATGGAAGTTGATATTTGACCAATTCAGAGAATTTGATATAATTAATGATTGGTGATGGAATAAATGAAGTTATGAGATGTAATGAGAACTGTGAAAAGGATATTTGAAGTGTTATTGTTAATTTTCAATTGATTTTATAATTATAACTTAAAAGGAAGTTAGTAAATACATTAATTATAGGACATTGATAATAGGTAAAAGATGATTCAGAGGCTTTTAGTAATGGATAATGCACTAAATTGATGCTCGAATGATAGTTCCGAGGTAAAATTCTCAAGTAAATGTAAAAACAAGGGAGGTAGAGGATTAGTAAGAAGATGTTGATATTAAAACTTCTATAGAAAACAAGGTCGGAGGGTATCTCAAAGGATTTCTAAATAAAAAGTTTAACTTAAAAAAGTTTAGAAGATATCTCAGAGGATAAAATCAGTATAATAAATAACCCTTGAATAGTTCTAAACCAAACTCAAAGAATTTTAGCTTAAAAAAAACCATTATAAATCTACTTAGAAGAGGGAAGCCCTAGTACAGGAAAGGGAGGCTGCCCAAGCGGCTGACGATGATGTAAGCGCTCCTTCTGCTGCTAGGGTAGGGTAGGGTAGGGCAGGGCACTTCTACATTTGCTTCCGCCCCAGCAACCTAATAGAAGGCTGCCCTTGAAGCAATTCTTGAAGATCAATCATCTGAAGGCGATCCTCCTCCTATTCCTAGTTCACATCACCCAAGCCCCACTCCAAGTCAAGGTGTGCCACCTCAAGCAACGATGGATCAACACTCCAAGAAAATAGATGCCTTGGATTTTTTTGAATTACCGAAGTTAGCCAATCCTAAGAGATAGTAGATTTCTATTTCTTCTTTCTTTTTTCGAAATCAATGTAAGTCAAGTTGAGATACCGGCCTTTGCTGTGTAATTAAACAATTCATGAATGACTAAATGAATGTTTTTAAGTTGTCCTTTCCTGTTTTCTCTGTCCTTGAATATATTTGCTTAGGTTAACAATTGGATGGTAAGGGGTAGAGTTGACCCTTGTCGAGGTTAACAGTTAGGGGAATTCCTTTATGTAAGGGGTGTTTCTCTTTGCCGAAGTCACCCTAGCGGAGATCAGGTCGATAACATTCTAACCTGCCTAGTGTAGGGGAGTTCCTCTATGCAAAGAGTATTTTCCCTAGTCGAAGCTACCCTAAAGTGGGGGTCAAGTCAATGGTGTTCTAGCCTACCCAACGTGGGGGAGTTCCTCTGTACAAGGAGTGTTTCTCCTTATTGAGGTTACCCCAGGAGGCTAGGTCGATGGCATTCCGACTTGCCCAACGTGGAGGAGTTCCTCTATGCAAGGGGTATTCCCTTTTTGCTGAGGTTATCCTAAAGGACCAAGTCGGTAGTGTTTTGACCTGCCCGGTTGATTATCCATATGCCTCTTCGAAGGCTCGGATGGCAGAAAAAAAAAAAAGAAAAAGAAAAGGAGCGGAGACAGAGAGAGAGAGAGAGAGAGAGAGAGAGAGATAGACAATCAATTGTGAAACTTTTATTTCGTCACGGTAGAAAGAAAAACTTGTACATAATGGAATTCTAATAAAAATAAAGTCAAAGATTATTAGTGTTCCATATGTACGGGATGAGCTCACCATCCAATCTTTCCAACCTACATACTCCATTGCCCAATCTCTCCCCGACTTTGATTTGGTCTTCCCAATTGGAGGCCAACTTACCCTGTCCTTCGCATAAACTTGTGGCCTCTAGTTTTCGGCACACAAGGTCACCGACCTTAAACTCCTTATATCTGACCTTCTAATCGTAATATCGAGCGGACTGATGTTGGTACACAATCACCCAAGTAGTAGTAAGGTCTCTGATTTCCTCGATTATGTCAACGCTTGCTTACAGTAATGATTTGTTAAGGGTAGCATCAAAACTTTGAGTACGGATATTAGGGAGTTCAAGTTTAATGGCAAGGACTGCTTCCAACCCGAAAGCCAAGCGGAAGGGGGTCTCACCCATGGAAGTACGGTGTGTGGTCCTATACCCCTACTAAATATTAGGCAACTCGTTGGCCTGACACCCTGATATCGATCTACGCACTTTTTTAGGCTATCTAAAATAACCCAATTAGTCACCTCCACCTATCCATTTGATTGGGGCTAGGTAACCGAGGTGAAGTGCGGAGTAATGTGGTGCTTGGCACAGAACTCCCTAAACTTGGGGTTATTAAACTATCAGCCATTGTCTGTTATAAGGGCATAAGGGACTTCGAACCAGGAGAGAATGTTGTTTCTAACGAAAGACTCAACACTTCTCTCTATGATTCTGGCCACTGCCTTGGCCTCAACCCACTTCGTGAAGTAATCAACGGCGACAATTATGAACTACCATCCTCCTGAAGCTTTTAAGAAGGCACCGAGGATATCGATCCCCCATTATGCAAAAGGCCATGGGCTACTCAAGGGCTGGAGGGCAGTACTAGGTGCATGACTAACTAGAGCATACTTCTAGCACTACAGGCACTTCTAGGTTACATCCTTTGCGTCCTGCCTCATGGTGAGCGAGTATTACTTGAGCCGTAGCACTCATAGGTAAAGGGCTTGGGACTGAATTTGATTACTACACACTCTGGCATATAGGTCTTCCATAACGCGCAGCTCTTCCTCTTTTTGGAGGCATTGGAGCAAGGGGAGGCTAACTCCTCAGTGATACAGGACACCGCCAACCAATGTGTAATTAGTGGCATAGTACCAAAGCTTCTTTGCCTCCTTCCTATCTTCCAGCAAAGTGCCCTACTCCAAATAACTCCGAATAGGATCTATCCAGCTCGACTCTGATGCTGCTGCAATTAGTTCCAAAACCTTAGCTGAATCTGGGCTTATGTTTTTTTCTGGCAGGTACTCAATAAAGATCTCGTTGTCCTTCACCTCAGACTTCCGCATACCTGTTAAGGCAAGCTTGGACAGCCAGTCAGTTGCGGAATTTTCCATTCGAGGGATTTTCTTGATGTCTCAAGAAGGGAAATCCACTAGGAGACCTCTTACCTTTTCCAGGGACCTGGCCATAGTGCTATCCCTGGCTTCATATTCACCTCAAACCTGTTGGACAACGAGCATAGAGTTTGAGAATATCCATAGCTGTTCAACGTCAATCTTCTTAGCTAACTTGAGATCGGCGATAAGCACCTTGTATTCAGATTCATTCTTGCTAGAATCAAACCCAAATTTGAGAGTGTAACAAATGGTGACCTTATCCAGGCCAGTTAGAACAAGGCCCGTACCTCTAGCACCAGAGGTGGATGATGCATCAACATAGAGAGTCCATATAGGTTCGTCATCACCTAATGGTGTTTCCTCCTCTCCAGCATATTCTACTACGAAGTCAACTAGGACCTGTACCTTATAGGTTGTTCGTAGTTGGTACTAAATTTCGTACGCACTCAATTCTATTGCATACTTCATCATTCATCCAAACACGTTAGGTTTCTACAGTATGGTACGTAGTGGTTGATCTGTGAATACGATTACCTAGTGCACTTGGAAGTAAGGCTTCAGCTGTTACGCTGTGATGACAACGGCTAAGGTGAATTTTTCTACCCAAGTGTACCTAACCTTAGGCCCATGCAGTATGTAGCTGACATAATATACTACCTTATATTCTCTTTCTTCTACTCTGACTAATACAGATGAGAGTACCCAGTCGCTTACAACCAGGTACAAGAACAGGTCTTCCCTTGGGACAAGCTTGGAGACGATCAGTAGATGAGCAAGGAAGTCCTGGAGCTACTAAAAAGTGGTAACGCACCCTGGAGTCCATTCAAAACCCTTTGGATTTTTAAGGATTTTGAAAAAACTCAATGTACCTATCAGCACTCTTTGAGATGAATCTACTCAGGGTAGCCACCATACTAGTGAAAATCTATACATCTCGAATTGAAGTTGGAGGCTTCATTCCCCTAATGGTTGTGATCTTCTCGGGGTTGGCCTCAATACCTCTCTAGGTAACCAAAAATCCAAGGAACTTGCCAGAGCCGACATAGAAGATGCACTTCTAGGGGTGTCATACGTACGCATTCGGTCGAAGGCTTCATGGAAATCCTTGATATGATTGACTAGCTTCTCTCTCTTGATGATCATGTGATCGACGTATACCTTCATATTACACCTAATCTAGGGCTTGAACAATTTCATCACCATTCCCTAGTATGTAGCCTCGGCATTTTTCAGTCTGAACGGCATCACATTTTAGCAGTATGTGTCGTAGTTAGCGACGAAGGAGGTATGGACTTCGTCCTTCAGGTCCATCTTGATCTAGTTGTACCCCGAGAAGGCATCTATAAAGCTTAGAAAGACGTATCCTAACGTAGAATCGACAAGTTGGTCGATCCTAAGGAAAGGGAAACAATCTTTAGGTTAAGCTTTGTTAAGGTCAGTATAATTGACACACATGTGCCACTTCATATTCTTCTTTTTTACCAGTACCACATTTGCTAGCTACATCAGGTACTTTTCCTTCCTTACAAAGCTAGTTTTAAGTAGCTTTTACACTTCCTCCTCAATCGTGGCCTGTCGTTCTAAGGCGAAATGCCTCTTTTTCTATTTAACAGGTGTAGATACCCAATTTTCGCTCCCTTTATTTTATTTGGTTTTCATTTTAGTTCTTCAATAGGTCTTAAATTAAGACAAACACAAAAAAAAAAAAAAGAATATTAAAGAAAACCCAAAAAATAAAGAAATTTAAAAAAAATAAGAATTTTAGGAGAAAAAAAAAGAAAAAACACAAAAAAATAAGAAATTTAAAAAAATATCAAACATAGGAAATCTAGAAAGAAACCAAAAAAAGAGGTTTAGAAAATAAAAATTGAAAAAATTACAACAAATAGAAAAGTTAAAAAAAATAGAAGATTTTAGGGTATTTAGAAAATAACAATTTATTAAGGTAGATTTTTAAATAGGTTTATAAGTTAGGCCGTTGAACTTGAGTTTAAATTTAAATCTAACCAAAGTTGAACTGGATTGCACATAAAAACAAGGCACAGGCCAACGGCCTAACAGTTTTGGTATTAAGTATTAAGCTTAAGGTCTTAGGTTCAAATATTGGAAGGGGCATACAAGGTTTTTTTTTTTTTTTAATCACATCAAGGATTGCCATGTGTTAATATCCGATTAGGCTATGTGTCCTGACACATAGCATTGTAGGATTGGATGATGTGCTGACGTAGCGCTACGTGTCAAGCCATGTTAGCTACCATGTGTCACGTAATGACACGTGGCAAGTTGGGTTAGTCAAATTGGCTAATGTGGCACTACATTAGCCGATTTTCTCTCTCTTTCCTTTTCTTTCTCCCCTCTTTCCCTTGATTTCCTCTAGTTTCCCTAGTGTTTCTCGCGTTTTCCTTCCCGAACAGTGCACTTTGGGGGTAGATTTAACCCCTTTCTCATTGCAATTTCATCAAATTAGTGATGAAATCGCGAAGCACACATGGCTTAGTGTTAATAATAATCAAGAATATGTCCAAATTCAGTCAATGGAGCATTTAAATCGAGCTCCAAAAAGTGGAATAAAACTGAAAATCTGGAATTTACATTCAAATCCAAATTCAATCTTTCCTTGTTCGTTTGATGAATTCGTGTATAAATAAGAAGCTTATGAGCATCCAAAGGACACATATAACTTTGCACGAGCATTAGAATCCACTCATAAACACTAATTCAAGCTTTCTCTCTCTCTCCACTAGTTGTGTCTTTCTCTCTCTAGGAGAAGCTTCAAATTGAAGCTCTTTAGACCAAGCTTGCCCCCTAGCTACTACTATCCCTAAGCTCCCAAAAGTCAAACCCAGCCACCCTTGTTTATGGCCATGTCCTTTAACCGCAACATGCACCACTAACCCAAAACCTTAACCACCACACTCCCCAATCATGGCGGTGAGCGATTGAAGACAACGGCCATCCACTCTCGCATCATACCTGTGATCAACTGAAGCCCCTCAATCACGCCCATGACCCCTTCTAGGCGATTGCCTCAACTAACCTGATCCAATCCGTAACCAACTTGTCCGACCCACATGCTTACTACGTCTGAAGTCCAGTTTCTTTTTTTATTTATTTATTATTTAGTTGTTGTTGTTTTATTTATTTATTGTAAATGTGAATGTAATAATAAAAAGAAAGAAAGAAAAAAGAAAAAGAAAAAGTAGTCTATTTAGTTATTTATTTTTAGTTTAATAAAAATAAAAATAAGTAGAAATAATATAAAAATCAAATAAAACTAAAATAAGTAAATTCATAAGTTAAAGAATAAAAATTGTTTTTGACACTTAGAAAAATCAAGTTTTCAAAAATAAACAAAAATAAATTAACTATTTACAAATTAAGACTACTTTTAGACCTTTCAAAAAAAAAATATAATAAAATTTTGGACCTTTGTTAGATTTTTTCTTAAATAAACCAAATTAAACTAAAAACGTAAATCTGGCATGTTTTCAAATTAAAATTAAAATCAAACCAACCTACTTAAGTCTTACAAAAAGAATTACGTATGTCTAATCCTGAATAACGAGTACATAAATACTCACGGGGCAACAATAAAAATAAAAAAATCTAATTTTTCCCTTTTCTAGATTACTTAAGTTATATCCAATTAGAGTGATTAACAATTGAGTTCCGTCTTATGAAATAAAAAAGTAATTTTTAAAGATTAAGGTTAAATTTAGAAAGTTAGTGATACCCATAAGGGTTTAAAAACTTAACCCTCGAATCTAGATCTTTGGGTTTCTAAAACCTTTTTTCTTAAAATTGGTTTTTATCGAAAAGCCAGTGGCTAAGTTATAACCAATATACTCAATTGGTTATAACTTAACTATTTTTTTTCTTAACTTTAGTCAGGTGGCGACTTCAATACGTTTTAAAAAAAAGCCAGTTTTCTTTAAATCCTAGTCGATGGTCGATATTAAACGAGTAAGGGTTTAATACTGGTCAGTTTAAAAAAGACTTAATTTTAAAAGAATCGAGATGTGAAAAACCAAGCTTAACAACAGGTCATGTTGTGGTGTCGATGTTGAGACTATAAGTAGCCAAGTCGAAGGAAATTCCAAGCATGTTCAACGCCGACTAGACAAACCTATCCAAATTTGCTCGTAGGAGGGCAATGATTTCGTCCTTCACCTTAGTTGGAGTCTTAATCCTAACTTTCGTGTTCTGGTCAGGTGAAGTTCCGATTTGGACATCTTCTATTTTTTCTCCAGGCTCGCCCCTCTCAACCGACCTCTCCTATAGGCTTGTTTCTAAGGCAAAGACACTATCCCCTTTAGCCACCTTAACATAGCTCCCTTGAGAACTTCTAATCACATCTACAAACTCCCACCCTAATTGGGGTCAGGAATTCGGCCTTCAAGTGGAGGGAGGATGTGATCATCCTAAACGCGTTAAAGCTTGGTCTTCCTAAGAGTGCGTTGTAGGGGGAGAGGCAATCGATCACAATAAACTCTACGGGTCATTATACTATGTAGTCGTCATCACCAAGTTTCATGTTTAACGTAATGATGCCCTTAGCTTGAACCGTACTTCCATTGAAGCCAATCAGATTGTGATGATACGGCTTTATCTTTACTGGTAACTTCTTCCTCATCCTTTCGTATGTATAGAGGAAGAGTATATCAATAGAACAACTAGTGTTCATCATAATCTTGAAGACCTCAAATTTTGAGATCCTTGCCCCAATCACCAGGGCATCTTGATGAGGTATGTCAACCCCTTCAAGGTCATCATTGGAGAAGGAGATGGAAGTGTCTAGCTTCTATCTCTTCTCCCTTACTGCTAGCACCTTTGATGGAGCATTAACCAAGCTACTAATGCTTAGTCGACTCCTAGGGTGCAGCCCCCACATGATCATGTTTATGACGCCATTGGGGGCGCAATCATTGCGGTGGTCGTTATTCTGCTCCGCATGGGCATCTTAATCCATTGCCTCCAAGGTGCCCTATCTTTGTCATCATTTGAGTAGTCGCCGTTCGTCTGATGAGCCACATATTCATTAAAGAAGCCACATTGAATGACATATTCGACAGCGTTCTTTAACTGGAAGCACTCTTTTGTAGTATGGTCGTAGTCATCATGGAACTGACAATATTTGTCAGAGTTCTAACAACTAGGGTTCCCCTACATTTTCTGCGGCCTCTAAAGAAAGTTCCAATACTTCACGACGAAATAAACTTAGGCAATGAGTCTATTCAAGAGCATACACTAGGTGTAGATAGGAGGAGGGAGAGGGTCGCACTCAGCTTGGCATTGCTTCTTCCCAAAGCTCTCCCCTTTTGGCCTGCTCGGCATTCTACTGTGGAGGTGATCTTTTATGGACAATTTTTCCTTGTCTTGCTTTCTGCCCAACCTTTCTCAATCGGTGTCACACCTAACACGAATGTTATCTTCCTGTTTGATATACTTTTAGGCCTTATTCCAAAATTCGGCTAGGGTCTTTGGCTTGCTTTTCACAATTGATCAAAAGAAATCTCCCAAGGGTTAGATGCCAAACTGGGCGGCATGAATAGCGACTCCCTCATCCATCTGAGGGATTTCAACCTTGGCATTGTTGAACCGAGCCACATAGTCACGCAAGGACTCCCCTTTACCTTGCCTTACTAAGTACAAGGACGATGTGTCCTTAGACGAAGGCTTGCTAGCCTTGAAGTGGAGGATATACCTTCATGCCAGCTCATCAAAGGAACTGATGGAGTTGTTAGGGAGATGGTTAAACCACGTTCGAGCCGCCTTCCTCAAAATACTTGGGAAGGCCTTGCATAGTATAGCATCCCCATGACCGTAGAGGTTCATGAGGGTGTGAAAGTGGAGAAGATAGTCATCAGAGTCACCCATGCCATCATACTAGTCCAGGGACGGAACTTTGCCATTAAAGGGCAGCATTTCATCCTAAACACCCCTGGTGAAGGGAGTCTTATTACTGGTGACCAACCCGATGCCACCAGCAGGCTTAGTCCCCTACTACTCGAAGAGACGCCTTACCATAATGCGAAGCTCATTCAGGTCGACATCGTCTACTGGGTAAGCTCACCGTGCAGCCGAATGAGATTGCACTCCCTACGAGTTAGATTCTTGATCGTTGCTAGCTAGAGCTCAGTCGCAGGTAGCTACAAACCTTGCTAGCTGCTAATTCAATGGCAAATCAGGTTGTTGATCCCTTCCATTTCGCTACTGATGCTAGATGTTATTCTACCCGATGTGGGCATCTGAAGCTTCAAGGTAGTAGGTTTGCACATTGTGCTACTCTAACTCATCTAAGTGAGCTTAGAGCAGCCTGTTCTATATAGGATACTCTTCTACCAAACGTTCCATGCACTCTAGGCGCTCCTCTAGAATAGCTCTTAGGAGGGGCTAATTGGCTCCAGGTTAGTTGTTTACCAATTGCTGATTTTCTTGCTTATCACACTAAGACATGATGTCAAAAGGATTGTTTGCGGAGTATGTGTTTGAGGAGTTTAAGGTTTCAAGTGTAGGAATTCAACTTCTTCCCATAGACGGTGCCAAATGTCATCTTAAGGTTCTTATCAGTAGTCTTTAGGATGTTGTACGTAACGGGCCTACAAAACAGTACATAATGAGAGAATGCTGGGGGATTGTCCAACGTGACCACTCCAATGCTTAAGTTAACAATGGGGCTTGATAGTATAGAATACTGAGGGTAATATGCAGGCTTCGTATGCAGAGTCTAAAGTATTTTACCGTTGGGAAGTGACCTGGTATTTATAATGAAATGGAGCCGACAATTGAAAGTTAGTTGGCAAGAGAGATCTTCTCCCGCAAGTGTAGGAGTGTAGAGTTGTTGTGTCCAACATGTCCCACTTATTCAGGATGTGATCGTTTTATCCTTATCTGGTACGTTGTAGTTGTTGCAAGGCTTATTGGGCTTAGTCCATTCCAATTGGGCTTAAGGGGTCCATGTCCAAGGTGTCCTGTCAACATATAACATTCTATTTCTTCATTTTCCAGGAGGTGTGATTATAGGTTATAAATAGATAAAAATCTAAAATTGACTATTTTTATGATAGATAATTCAAAATGAGATCATTAGACTAGGTTAGTTCTATGACTCTTAATCCTACTGAATGTCATGTCACACTAAATGAAACTAATCTATATGTTGTTATGCCCTTTGACCTTATCCAGCCTTTTCTGAACATTGCAAGTAGAATTATGGCCTATATCCTGAGGGATCATGGTACGGGATTGGGGTGAATTTGGGTTAATGGTGGAGTTATCCACTAAAATAGGGTTGTCTGGATTTTTGGTTGATTTTCTACCTTTCATACCTATGTTTGCTATTAAAGTTTGGGCTCGGTAGAGAGAATCCAACATCTCATATAAGAAAAGTAATTTGGTATGGAATTAGGTCTGCCCTTTTTCTTTTACTTCCACCATACAAATAGTAAATGAGTAGTAGGGCAGTTTCTATCAAATGGATAACTGCACCCCTGATTTCTCCCCTATGGCTCACTTACACATCCCAACATAACCAACACTGACCACTTCCTCTTACCCATACCTCCACGTCACATGATATGCTACACACAATTACAGACCAACACACAATTTTACAGCATCCGTACACATTTTTAGAAGGGATAAATTGTATACATGAATCATCCTCGCTTGTAACGGATCATGTCATTGAAGGATCTTAAAATTGGCTTAGCTTTGATTAACTGTGAGCTGGGGCTGTTCAGAGTGGTTGTACTGTCTCTATGGGCACTGCATAGGCATCTTATCAAGTTAATCATACGATTTTCAAAGCACTGATTGGACCAATCATGAGGCACAAGTGCAGTAGAATGTTTATGTTTTCATTTTATGGTGTCTTAATAAGTGCATGAGGGACGGAGTTTTGCTTGGTTTGTGTGGTTATATGAAGCCTAAACAAAGGGAGATCATAAGATTCCTTAACTGCTTTTGTCTCAATCATTTGGATCTTATGGGTAATTGAGGTGAGAAGTAGGTTATGAAGATTAAAAAATAAAACCGGTTTTCGTGAATAATGAAAGAGATAAAACATTAAATTTACTGAAGAATGTGGATAATTTCAAAACTTTTTTAAAAATTTATCAATGGCTTAGTTGAAACCCACATTGTTTTTTTATGTTTCATGATACTTGAGTGCGATGTTGAATTCAGTGCGCCATCTGCTATATCTATGCTTGTGATCATAAGATCTCTGACCTTAGTTGCTTTCTTGCATTATTTTTAAAGTGCATGGTTGCGAGCTTGATACTCTTATATTGGTATGTGTACAAATTAGTGGATTCTTTTGTCTGTTATAGGAATTATCAGAGCATCTAGGTATCCGCTTGCTGAACGAACGACTAAATGATCCATCAATGGTGGAATCTTTTGAATCTATTTTCCCCAAGGACTACCCCAAGAACACGCGGTTTTCTATTAACTTTTTCACGTCAATTGGACTTGGTGGCATCACTAAGAACGTACGAGAATACTTGAAGAAAATGCCTCGTCTCATTATGCAACAACAACAAGCTGCTGCAGCATCCGAGTCAGGGTCGGAATCAGATGATTCAGCAAGTTCAAGTTCATCCGATTCAGAGAGCGAGTCTGATTCGGGATCCGATTCAGGCTCTTCATCTTCGTCTGAAAGTGAGAGAGAGAGAGAGAGGGAACCGCAAATGGAGGAGGAGGAATTAAGAGGAATGAGTTGTCTTTGTGGCTGGAGAAGGAAAAGAAGGGTAAATGTTCTCGTATGCATGGCCAAATTTTTGTGATTATTTGTAGGTGAGGAGGCTAGTCTTGCCGTGTAACTGTTACAACTCTCTCCTGTACCGTACTGGCATAATGAGCTTTTTATTTGTGCACTGTTGGTTTCCTATCTATGACTTGTTTACTTTGAGGAGATAATCGTGGAAAAAATTGTACATGTTTGTTTCATACGTTAACGGCCAATTTTTGATAGATTTTACTCTCTGGAATGAAGTATGGGAGTGTGTGTTTTTGTTAACGTCAAAGGCTTTGCATCCCAACTCACGATATTCCACTTGCTTATACGTGTGGAATCTGCTTTATTATCTCTCTACCGAGTCAAAGTTCTCTCAGATTTCATGCTATAATCTTGAAGAGGCTCCTATTGCCTTGAGTTAGTTGTTTCGGTCAATCCCCTTACCCATGGCAGACAGATCGAAGACTTGCAGATCTTAGTTCTTATCTGAACGCGACTTCTACCTAAAGCTTCTCTGTACGGTTTGGATGAGATATTATTTACCCTATGTACTAGAATTTTGCCGAAAAGAATGGCTAGGTAAGGTCATCAACTTCCTCTAATTCCCCTATTTATAGAGTTGTTCTTCTAATATCTAAGTACTAGCAACTACAGGTTTAGCTTGCAAATGAATCTCTATTCTAATTGGTAAAATGATGTGTAGGGTCTTACGAGCAGGAAAAAAAATTGTGGGAGGGAGGGAAGCAGGCCAAGTAAGGACATTGGTAATGGTAATGGTGGTTGCATAAACTGAGAATGCTCAATGCCACATTGAGTTCGGCCGAAGTTTGAGGATTGGAAATATGAATGGAATCCCAGTCTGGTAAATACCATCCAAAGAAATCTTCCAATTGTCATTTCCCTTGTAATTTCATTCATTTATAATATTTTGGAATTAACGTACGTAGAACATCAAAATGGTGAATAAGCACTTTATTTTATATACTAGAAAATAGTTTATGACGAATAAAATGTAAATGACGCAATATAACAGTAACGTATGTCGTCCAACATACTGGAAATTCGTGCGTGTACTGAAGGTCCGTGCGGGACTTTTATTAGTTATCGGCTAGTTAACTGGCTCTCCGAAGGTCCGTGCGGGCACACGCACATGGACCTTACTCGGCCTAATTATTCACGTCTCCTGTCCTGTCGGTTGTCATTAACCGGGTGGGCCCGATCATATTCTTTCACTGTATTCCGTTATTCCTCGTGAATTAAGGAGGAAGGAAGGTAAAAAGAAGGTAGAAGATAAAAAGTGAAGCGGCATCTTTACATTTTAGCCGGTAAAAATTGAAAATAATTTGGATTTTGCGCTATAATGTGAGCCTGCAAAATAAGAATTAGTGAGGAGTATCAACAGGTTGTTCAGAATAATCATTCCAATATTTACGTTAATTGTATATAGAGAAAGCTAGCACATACGTTAGAGAATAGGGTAAAGTTTAAGTACGTAAAAAATCTAGTGGTTTATTATCGGAAAGTGGCTTGATATTTATAGAAAAGAGCAATCGATAGTTAGAGGATCGTTAGTGGCTAAAGAGCACGCCCACATATTGTAGGAGAAGATTGTTGATCGGGTCTTCGAGCTTTATCCTTATCTTTCAATCGTTGGAGTCTACAATATATCAGCAAGCTACCCAATCGCTCTAAGCCAAGGTAGGCTAGATGAGCAAAGAGGCCCATCTCAATCAAAAAGGAGCTAAGTCATGAGCCTAAAATATTCTATTAACACTTGCTCCCCCCACAGTTTCGTTGTCAAAATGAAGGTAAGGAGAAAGGATGGATGAGTTCCTCAAGCATATAGCCAAGCTGGACTTGGAACACTTATAATAGCATGGTGACTTATATGAAGAATTGCCACGCTAATGCCTTTGGAGGGGTTAGCTGACATGGCGCGATAGAGGTCTAAGTAGAGTAGACACTTGATCGAGAGGCCTAAGCTGATAATATGAGAGGTTGAGTAGGATGGGGTGATCCAAGGAGAACACACTAAAGCCAAGCCGAGTGATCAAGTGTCGAGTTGGATGGGTGGTCAAAGGTGGATGCTCTTTGGGCCTAGTTGGGTGTTCAATGTTGAGGTAAAGATTAAAGGGGTTGAGCGCTTAGTGCAAAGTAAAGGTATTGGATGGTCTGGGTTGGTAGGGTTGACTAGGGCTAACCTATCCGTGTTGAGCAATGGTGTTGGGGAAGTTCTGTTGTTGACGTAAAAGTTGAAAGGGACTCAAGAAAACTTCTTAGGAAGCCAACTTTTCGAATTCTTGCCTTATCACACGCTTTCATGGTGCAATTAATGTGACATAATAGGTGTCATGTCCTTGCAATCTCGCGTGCAGTTGCAAACATTTTGTCTTTTAAATCCAACCATCCGATCAAAACAAGGTCAGGTGTCTACATCACAACGCACTATAGGATTCTCATTTAGGTGGATTCCTATAACTATCAATTCGCAAGCATTCAGCTTATAAATACCTTCAACCTTGTACAGATAATTCTTTCACAACTTCTCTTATCTTATTTATTTGTTGCAATATGAACCATCACTTTCTCCTTTCACTTCTTTCTTCTTCTTCATCAACAAAACTCTCACTTTTTCTCTTTTTTGTCATCAAAATGTCAAACTCAGGAACAAACTCTAATGGGTGTAACATAAGATCCTCGAACTTTGAGGCTACAAGGAGTGCTACTTCCCCCTCAAGAAGGGATGAAGAATCTTCGTCCTCATTGGCACAATTAGATAGGGAGATAAGAAAGGCAGTGGAGGGATAAAGCTGAGCTGAGCTTATCAAGGCCATTATTCGTGCAACATATTACCAAATGTCATGGACTTGTTCATCGAGCTAGGGATGGACAAAGAGCTGAGTAGGCGGATTATTAAGAGTAAACAATCCATAATGAACTAGGTCCTGACCACCTTTATTGTCGGACCAACACTGAGCTGGGTAATATGGCTATCATGGAGGGAGGAGAGGGTGCCTTAGTTGTAGGGGAGGTGCTTTGTAGTGTTAGAAAAATGTCTAAAGTTTGAGATGCATTTCCCCTTTAACAAGTTTGAGAGGGAACTCTTCGACTACTACTGGAGCTGCTTGACATAGATTCCTCCCAATGGGTGGAGGGTGTTGAAGTCGCTCTAAGCGTTGTATAAGAACCCAATGGTATAGGCCACCTTTAAACTCTCTAATCAATATTTCTAATGGATGGATCTAAATGGGTGGATGTAAACCTTGCGGGAAAAAAGCTATTTAGGGGCCTATATTCGTTCATGAAAGGCTGACAAGACGAGTTCCTAGTAGTAAAGTTACTCGAGTAGGCTAACTTTTAGATGCGTAGACTTCATTGGTTCAAGCTGGTAGTCAGAAGAAGTTTGACTCGAATCATTTCAAGACTATGCAGGAAATAGATGCCTTCATGGCCCTAAGGCATAGTGAGGAGATCAATGTAAAGCAAACAGTAGAGAGGTACTTTGAGTTTTCGATTTTCAAGCTTTTCCCCAATATAAAGAAAGCTATGGTGAAGAAATTGGTGGAAGGTACAAGTCCATCCTTAATGTAAATTGTCTCCTCCATTGTGCCAACATGGGCTCGCTTGAAATTATGCTTCATTCAACATCTTTTTAAGGAATGGGAGGGTCCTCCTCACCTATGCTGGTCACAATAGAATTTGTAAGTAAGTGTAATGCACTTGCCTTATGCTGATATTGTTTGTTTGTTTCTTTGCAGGTGAGAAGCTGGCTAAGGCTGCGAAGCTGTTACATCCTTTTGAGCTAAAGATGCTGAGGGGATATTAGGGCAGGGCTCAGCTGGCTAAGAAGGCTACTGACCCTAAGAGTAAGGCTATGGGGCCTGTATTAGGGGTGGGTAAGACCAATAGGATAGAAGCACCTGCTCTTCCTCAAGGGATTCCTATTGGTGGAACTTGTAAGGAGCTCATGGTTACCGAATCTCTGAGCACGGTCTTTCTCATAACTGAAATTGCTCCCCATGTTTGATCCCATTATGGTAGGAAGTGAGGCTGTTGCAGACGAATTGGAGCTATTGATTCTTCCCTCTCTCTTTAAGGACAAATGGAAGAGGTTTGAAGCTAGCACTACTAAGGGTCTGTTAGGCCAAAAGAGAAAGCTTCCTAAAGAAGGGAGGAAGGAGGTGTCAACCTCAAAAAGAACTAAACTGCCTATGTCGCTTAGTAAACCATTGTTAGAGAGGCTACTATTTAGTCATCCTTATCTCATTATGGACTAGATAAGAGGAGCCTAAGTCGAGGCCTTAGAGAGGCAGTAAAGGGAGAAGGCTGTTCTAGACTCCTATAAGGGGGTTTTGTACAAGTCCAAGTATCCCTACCTCTATGAAGGTAGCTTTGAGTTGATCGCTAAGCAATATAGGGGAAAGATCTTTAAGCTCCAGTAGGGAGTCTGTGGTGGCAATGTAACGCTATACTACCAATGATGCGTCTCCAAGGTCGGACACATGAAGGAACACCACTACGACAAACCGAAAGGAAAATAGAAAAGGAACTAGCAAAGTCCAGGCAACCACCAAATAGATACAACTCACCACTCGATCCTACTAACCTACAACATGTCAGATATGACACACTGATCCGAATTGAATAGTCACTCACTGCTACTCCTTACTAAAGAGAATAGATAAGAATTAAATGATAACAAGAACACTAAGGTTGCTCAAGTGAGTAATTTTGTATTTAAAAGTTGGATGCCTCCGCATACAAGGAAAGTGGGGATTTATATACTTGCCTACTAGGGCTATTCTATATATATGAAAAGATAAAATGGTATTTTATAATTGGTTACATGAATCATACTAACAAGGGGCGTTGAGTCTAAATTTTCAATTTTCTTTAATTTAATTTGATTTCTTACTTTCTGATTAATACTAAACTTTAACCCATTTAATATTAATCCTCGACTAGAGAAATTAAGAAATTCCAATTTTTTTATTGAAAATAATTTTTTTTTTTTAGTTGCCACCCGACCGGAGTTGGGAAAAAGAAAAGAAAATTGTAATTAATTGGGTGGATTGATTACGATTTGGTTATCGGTCTTTGATTTCAATTTAAGTAAAACACTATAGAGTTTCAAATTCGGGTGCTAACCTATTAAATCCTAACAGGTACCACTATTTATTTACCGAAATTAGGATTATTTTTCAAACTATAATATTTTTTAAGAAAAAATAAAAAACCAAAAGAAAAAGAACTTAAGTTTCTACACATTTTATCGTTACCCTGAAGGTATCTACATACCTGCTAACCAAAATCAAACGATCATAGTTCTATCCAAAATCTTTAATGTGTTGGTTTATTTTAATTTTGAAACTAATTGAATTTACGTTTTAATTTATTTAGTTAATTAAAAATCTAAAGGGCCCTAACTTGTAAGTGATTAAAAAAACTCCCTTAGATACTATAACTTTTTTGTAAAAATTTCTTTTTTTTTTCGACTTTTATTTCTAAAAAAAATAGTTTTCTATATGATGATTTCTAAAAAAAAAAAAAGTCTAATCCTAAAAATCCTATGTTAATATATATATATATATACATATCATTACAACTAAATACGTATATACCTATATAAGTTAGTGATATCATATACTCTAATGTAAATATAAAAAAACAATACTAATAAATCTCCACAACTAATATTATCCATATATACATGTACTATGCTAAGTAACTATAGAACTAGTAATATATCAATAATAATATAATAATCAAAATAAGAAAATAATAAAAAAAAAAAACGAATCTGATTGCTCTGCAGTNTTTTTTTTTTCGACTTTTATTTCTAAAAAAAATAGTTTTCTATATGATGATTTCTAAAAAAAAATCTAATCTTAAGTTAATATATATATATATATATATATATATCATTATTACTAAACAAGTATACACCTAAATAAATTAGTGATATCATATACTCTAATATAAATAAAAAAAAAAACCAATACTAATAAATCTCCTAAACTAATATTATCCATATATACATATACTATGCTAAATAACTATGGAATTAGTAATATAATAATAATAAAATAATAAGCTAAATAAGAAAATAAAAATAAAAAAAACGAACTTGATTGCTTTATAGAGGAATTGCCTACTTGTGGATCAGGCATTTGGTGATATGCAGTGGAGTATACAAAGTGCAGCGGCTATCTAATGTGTTTAGCTAGGGGGTTACAAACGTCAGGGGAAGTGCGTCGTCGTCGTTCGTTTGCTGGCCAACAGACTGCGCTGCTACGATGCCATCGCACGTACTATCGTGGACGGATGGTCGCATGCATATGAACGGCGAACGGGGTTTCGTAGGCTAATGTTCGTTGGTAGCAATGCTTATTTGTGTTGATTTTCTGGTCAGCAGACTTACTGAAGCTGTATTACGCTCAGTTCTCCGGTCAGTGGTGTAAAGTGTGCTTTGTAGCGTGGGCTTACTATCCGTGGTTGGTCTAGAATTGCTGTTATGTACTGCTGATCAAGGACTTACGACGTTGGAGATGGCAGCTGTGATTAAATCAATAGCTGATCAACGAGGATCGTTATGTATGGGGCTGTCGATTTTTTCGAGTGAGCCTGGGCGTTGTGTTCAGGTGCTACCCGTGTGATGGACTTGCTGGATGGAGTAGCATGCGTGGAGTTCAAATTAAGATCGCTTGCCGCTACCGCAATGTATTGCTCGATCAGTTTCGTAGATGGTTTGCAGTAGGCTGTTGTCGAGGCGAGCGCATGGAATGATTACGTTCGCTACTGCAGACTTTAGAGTTTGCTGCAAGCGTGGTGAAGTAAGGACGGTGTTTACGGCTAAATAGCGGTGATCTTGGATAGTTGAGAAGTGATCGTGTTGTGTTGCAGCAGTAGTTGTGCGTCTGCTGTTCATGCAAGTAAGAGGCTGATTTTTGTGTATATATATGCTTTGTGTTGAATGCCGAGTGTTTGGTTAATGAGCTCTGGTGTTCAGCAGTTGGATTTAGGATTGGCTAGAGATGAAGTTAGCTTTCTTTCTTTTTTTCAGGCGAGTGTGTATGTGTATCGGTGTGCAGTCTGTGCTATGGTTTGTGTAACACGGTGAAGACAACAGCAGCGCAGCAAGATGTTGGACAGTAGTGTGAAGTCTTCATGACAAGGGCTGCGTAAGGACAGGGACAACTGTAGCGTGCAGCAGTTGATCAACGTGCGCGGCAGTGGACTATCAGTGTATTAGTAACAATGCGGTAAAGGGGTTTATCCTAACATGATCAATACGTAGTTCAGTGCATGATAATGGCGTGTATCAAGGTGTAGGCTGTAAGAATCAGGCAAGTATGGGCTGATTGTAGATGGGAATTTGGTTGTTGATCGTAGGGGGAATGGCAGTGAATCAGGTGATCGGTGGTTTTAGGAAATCATATGAAAGTGGATTTTTCTTTGTTAGTGTGTAATTGTAGCAAGGGTCCAATTGTGCTCTTTTTTATGTTACGTGATCCTATTTATAAAGCCTAAAACAAATTGTATCGAATCATATTTATTATATTAATCCCAATCTGATTTGATAAAGATCAAATATAATTTAAATCGTTTATATCAATTTAAACCTAATTCAATAAAAATCAAACTAAATTTAAATCTTTTATAATGATTTAAATCAAATTTGATATAAATCAAATTAGATTTGAATCTGACAAAAGATTATTCGAACCTAAGACCTCAAACTACCCTGATATCAATATTCTAACGCTTATCCATTAGGTCGTTGGTCTATGCCTTAATTTTTAATATGATTAAATTGTACTTAAACCATACGACTTTCTAAAATAATTATTTGATTTGGACAAAAACTAAAATTAGTTGACCCTAAAATAATTTACTTTCTAAAAAATCTAAAAATTTTTCCTTTTCTCATTTTTTTTTTAATTTTCATCATATGTTAATTTTTATTAATTTTATTTTTTTACTATTATTGTTGAATTATGACCTTATTTTTAAAAAAACTATAACTATAACTACTGGAGGGCAAAAATTTAGTGTCTAAAAGGGGTAAAAAGAACAAAAAATATTCACTATAGAAAAGAAAGAATCATTCTCGAACGTTGTGTCAAGAGACATGTGTCGCTTGATGGCTAGACATTAGGAGTATGATATAAATAGGTGGAAAATCAAAAAGTGCTAGTAGTCAAGAGCCAATTAGTCTAGTTAGGAAGTTGGTTGAATTGGAGTGAGGCGCTAGTAGTAGATTGGAGTGCTCAGCTCAGCTAGTCTTTCTTGGGTTACCTTCTAGATCAGGACTTCACAGCTGAGCAGGAGCATGTTAAACACACGTGAAAATCTAACAAAGAGGTCGATTGGAGGTCGGATCGGGACAGGAATCCCCATCTCAGCTACGGCTTAGAGCTAGTAGTTTTCATGCAAGCCCTTGAAGTCCTCTAACTCGGCTTCTTGTGATCAATCCAGAAGGTTGATCCTATCATCTGCCTAGAGGTCGAAAGGATTTGTCCTCAAATCTGAACCAGTTTCTACCCATTCTTTTAGGGCGCTCGTAGGGTCTTCTTATGTTGGTTGGTAAGGAATCAAATCGGATACATAGAAGGTAAAGGAGATACCATAGTCATCAGGCAACTCAATCTTGTAGGTATTACGGTTGATCTTCTTTAGGACCTTGAATGGGCGGTCAGCTTAAGGAGATAGTTTTCTTTGTCTTAAGTGCAAGAATCTCTCTTGGCTAAGGTGAATCCAAACTAAGTCTCCTGGTTAAAAAGAAACAGTTTGGCGGCTCAGTTACCAATTTCTTGCTATCTCTAATTGAATTTGGCAATCTTCTTAGTTATAGACTAGTGCAGTTCATGTAATTTTTGAGCTCAGTCAACTCCAAATTGACTCTCTTCAGTAGCTACTACAATACTGATCGTGTCCAAGGAAATGGTTGGGTTAAGGCTATAGACGACCTCAAATGGGGTCTTCCTTGTAGTGCTATGGACAGTTCGGTTGTATGTGAACTCCACAACTAGTAAGCATAAATCCCAATCCCTCAAGTTCTTCCCTACAACAGCTCTAAGTAAATTGCCTAGTGTCCTATTTAGCGCTTCAATCTGGCCATCAGTCTGAGGGTGGCTACTAGAGCTGAATACAGGTTTAGTTCTAAGTCTTCTCCAAAGATTCTTCAAAAAATAGCTCAAGAATTTTGTATCCCGGTCTGAGACAATAGTTTTTGGTACTCCATGTAGTCAAACAATCTCTTGCAAAAACAAATCAACGATATATGAAGCATCGTTAGTCCAATGGTACGAAATAAAGTGTACCATCTTGCTAAAGCGATCCACTACAACAAAGATACAAAGATAGAATCTTTTACTCTAGATGTCCGGGGCAACCTTAGGATAAAGTCTATACTAAGGTCGACCCATGGTAAGGTTGGCGTTGGAAGAGGCATGTACTCTTCATAGGGTTCTCTCTTCCCTTTAGCACGCTTACACACTTCACAAGGACCAACTACCTTATGGACATCCTTAACTAGACCTAGTTAATAAAAATTCTCCTGCAATAGATTGGTTGTCTTAACCTCCCCGAAGTGGCTTGAAAGTCTACCACTATAAGCTTCCCAAACCAATAGCTTATGTGTAAAGCATTTTGGAATGCATGGCCTACAGTCCTTGAACAAATAACAATCCTTAAGATAATATCCTTCGACAGCTAATCCTTCACGACACTGTTCAACAACGAAACTGAAGTGAGGGTTATTAGCATATTACTCAGTAATGAGTAAGAATCCCAATAGTTTTGTTTGCAAAGTAGTCAGCAAGGTTTGCCATCGTAACAGAGCGTCGACAACCACATTTGTGCTTCCCTTCTTATGTCGAATGACGTATGAGAAACCTTTCATGAACTCTAACCACTTAACTTGTCTCTTCGAAAGCTTGTTCTAACTCCTAAGATGATTCAAGTATTCATGGTCAGTGTAAATATCAAACTCTCGCAATAGCAATAGTGTTGCCAAACGGTAAGGGCTCGGAAAAGGGAGTACAACTTCTTCTCATACATAGAATGGTTCAAGGCTGGGCCACTTAGTTTCTCATTGTGGTAAGCGATGGGCCGTCATTCTTGCATCAAGACAACACTAATTCCAACTCCTGATACATCTTACTCTAGTTCGAAGGGCTTGTCAAAATTTGGTAGTGAAAGGAGAAGTATTGAGGTAAGCTTTTCCTTGATCTCCCTGATTCACTCAACTCGATCGCTCTACCTGAACCCTTCATTCTTCTTTGTTAGCTCAGTCAATAGGGCAACTATCGTGCTGAAGTCTTTAATAAATCACCTATAGAAAGAAGCTAGGACATGAAACTTTGGACTTCAGTGACATTCTTCGGCGTTGGTCATTCCAGAACAGTTTAGATCTTCTCCTCATTTGCTCAGTATCCTTCCCCTGACACTACAAACCCTAGGAACATCACCTCCTTCTAGCAGAATATGCATTTCTTTACATTCCCATAAAACTTCTCAACTCATAGAATGCCAAATACTTCACAAAGATGTTGAACATGGTTATTCAAGTTGACACTATACACTAATATATTATCAAAGTACACGACCACACATCTTCCAAGAAAAGGGCGCATCATATGGTTCATTAACCTCATGAATATGCTCAGCACATTAGTAAGTCCGGATGGCATAACCAACCATTTGTAGAGTCCATGCCTAATCTTGAAAGCGGTCTTCCATTCATCACTTGGCTTAATGTAAATTTGGTGATAGCTACTCTACAAATCTATCTTTGAAAATACCTTTGTGCCATTGAGCTCATCTAACATGTTATCGAACCACAATATTAGGTATCTATACTTGATAGTAATTCGGTTGATTGCTCAACTATCATATACATGCGCCATGAATTATCTTTCTTCAAAACGAGCAAAGCTGGTACAACACAAGAGCTCACGCTCTCCTTCACATATCCATACTTAATGAGTTCGTCCACCTATCTCTTCATCTCGGCAGCTTACTCAGGATTCATCCTGTACGCAAGTAGTTCGATAGGGTAACATCTGGCTACAAATCAATACAGTACTTTATGCCTTGGACTAATGGCAATCCTTTAAGCAGTTCTTCCGAAAATAAGTCGAAAAACTCATTTACTAAGCTTTGGATTTCTTCTGGGACATCCAGCAATTCCCTCATTTCTATCAATCTTCTAACCAACAAGAACATCGATTTATCAACCTTCTCAACAGATTAGAGCTCTCTATGGCTCATTACTAGGGCTTTCAATCTGGCTCGAGTAAGCTGATTATGGGTTTTATTTACTTGGGATGGGGTTAATGGTTTCAACACTATCCTCCTCCCATCCTTAACAAAGGCATAGGTGTTCTTGTACCTATCGTATATAACACGTCAGTCGAATAACCAAGGTTGTCCTACCAGTAGATGTGAAGCTCCCATAGGGATAACATCGCACACTACTTCGTCCCTATACACATTCCCAACACTAAACGGTACAGTCACTTGTTCAATTACGTGCAAAGTACCCTTATCATGAAGCCAATGCAACTTGTAAGGTTAGGGATACTTTAAGGTCGGTAGATCTAACCTCGACACAAGGGATTGTGCAACAACATTTGTACAACTTCCTCTGTCCACTATGATCATACACAATTGGCTTCTGATAGTACACTTGGTATAAAATAGATTTTCCCTCTAGTCCTCCTTAGAGTTCAACAAGGAACTCAGGAGTTGTCTTAGGTTAGGGTCATTACTTCTCCTTAGTTGGCATAGACACAGGTCTCTTCTTCTTCTATAACCTCGAGCTTCTTAACATCTTCTTCCTCGAGCTCACTCTCACCGGTACTATCCACCACATCTCCTTAGAATACCATGACACGCCGATTCAGACATTCAATAACCATGTGTCTGAAGCCTAAGCATATAAAACACTTCACCTCGCTGGTCTTCCATTCAGATGGCTAACCTTTCTCATAGGTTCTCGGGGTCAACCTAGCCTCGAGTTAGCTCAACTGTCTTGCTCTACCATGTTAGTCTACTGAACGTTCATTAGGTTGGTCATTCCTTTCCTTGGCTCGGTGTAGCCTCCTCGTCTTGGCTTGAATAGGTTAGCATGATACAGTCGCTCGAGAGAATGTTTGCCCAGGTTAACTCGGAACATTCCTCCTCTGCTTTTGGACCCTCTGCATGATCTTGATCACCTCTTCTAAGGTATAAAATCTCTATACTTCCACGATATTGCGAATCTCATACTTAAGTCCAGAAATGAACCTTGATACTGTATGGGCCTCTAGTTCTTCCACGTCGACTCAAATCATCAACATCTAAAATCCTCTAACATAGTCATCAACAGATCAGCCTCCTTGGCGAAGCTCTTGTAACTTCGCACACGTATCTTGCAGGTACGTCTCAGGCACAAATCTATCTCTTAATAACATTTTCATCTCATCCCAGGTCCTAACACCTCACCTCCCATCCCTTACTCGGGCCGCATTCAGATTTTTCCACCACATTGTCGTATACTAAGTAAACTCTGGTGTAGCAAGTCGGACCTTGACAGCATCCGCATATCCGTAACAAATCAAATACCTTCTCGACCTTCTCTTCCTACTCTAAGTATTCATTGGCATCTCCACTTCCACTGAAGGGCAGGATTTGAACCTTGACATTATCTAGCCCTTGAGAAGCTCGGCGTCCTCATCCTTATAATAGGTAATAGTTAGCTTCCTCTTCTTCCTCCTTAAATTCTTCAACATGCAGCTCGTCACCTTCTTCCTCAATCTCCTCCAACTCCAATCTTCATCTAACAGCTTAGCCCGCTACTCCTCCAGTTAACTATGGTCGAATTGGGTTATTAGTTCGGTTACCTTGGCCATAGGGTCTCTCAGGGGCATTTTCTTATAGGTTAAGTGGTTGTACACCTAGGGGTTGTTGCCTATTTACTTGCATTGCCATGGCGAGACTCTTAATAAGGTTTGTGAGCCTATCAAGTCTATCATCAATAGACCCTAGGGTGTTACTACCATTATAACCACGATTAAGTTGAGCACCACTACTTTGGTCACCAAGAAGTCCTTGAACGCTCAAATCTAACATAATATAATACCTTTCTAAACAAATTAACAACTTATTAACAACCTTAATACCCAATAGTCACTAAATAGAATAGAAACAAACTTACTCTATTTTCGTAATGAAAAATACAGTAAACAAAGTAACAATAAACCACACTTGCTATCACACTAACACACTATAGTTGCTACAAAAGGAACACAGGAACCACAAACAGTAAGGCAAACAAAAATTTCACTGTAACTTCATACACTCCTTTGCGAAGCCGTACTCTAATACCAATGAAGCTGATGCGTCTCTAGGGTCGGACACATGAAGGAGCACCATAACTACAAACCAAAAGGAAAACAGAAAAGGAACTAGCAAAGTCCAGGCAGCCACCGAATGGATATAACTCACCACTCAATCCTACTCGACCTACAACCTGCTGGATATGACATACCAGTCCGAATTGAAAGATCACTCACCACTACTCCTTACTAAAGGGAATAGATAAGAGTTAAATAATAACGAGAACACTAAGGTTGTTAAAGTGAGTAATTCTGTATTCAAAAGTTAGATGCCTTCGCATACAATGAAAGTGGGGGTTTATATACTTGCCCATTAAGGTTATTCTACATGTATGAAAAGAAAAAAGTATATTTTACAATTAGGTTATATGAATCATACTAAAAAGGGGTAAAAAGGACAAAGAATATTCAACACAGAAAAAAAAAAAAAGAATCATTCTCGAACGTTGTATTAGGAGACACGTGTCGCTTGATGGCTGGACATCAGAAGTATGATATAAATAGGATGAAAAACAGAAAGTGCCGGTAGTCAGGGGCCAATCAGTCTGGTTAGGAAGTCGATTGAATTAGAGTCAAGCGCCAATGGTCAATTGGAGAGCTCAACTCAGTTAGTCTTTCCTGGGTTACCTTCTGGATCAGGACTTCGCAGCTGGCAAGAGCATGTTAGACACACATGGAGATCTAACGAAGAGGTTAACTAGAGGTCAAATTAGGATAGAAATCCCCGTCTCAGCTATGGCTTAGAGCTAGTATTTTTCATGTAAGCCCTTGAAGTCCTCTAGCTCAACTTCATGTGATCGGTCCAAGGGTTTGATTCCTATCATTGTGTCTGACCTTTTGGTGGTAGTATCTAGCTACTCGATGCTAATAAGCAGCCATTCGAGCCATAGCGAGGTTTCTAATTTCTTTAATGTTGTCCACACTAGCTTAAAGTAAAGACTCATTTAAAGTGACATTGAAGGATAGAATCCAAATGTAGGGAAGTTCCAACTCGATAGAGAGGAGTACCTCTGAGCTGAAGGCTAAGTAGAATGGGTTCTTGCCTATGAAAGTGTGGTCGGTAGTCCTATACCCCCGTAAAATGTTAGGCAACTCATCTGTACACCTTTCTTGAGCTCGATCAACTATCTTCTTGAGGCTCTCTAGAATGATCTGATTGGTAGCCTTACCCTGACCGTTGGACTGGGGATGCATAACTAAGGAGAAGTACAGTGTCATATGATGCATGGTATAGAACTCCTTGAACTTAAGGTTGTTAAAATGTCAAGCGTTATTTATGATGAGGGCGTAAGGAACCCCAAATCTAAAGAGTATGTTGTTTTATACAAATGACTCAAAGCTCCTCTTAGTGATTTTGGATACAGCCTTGACCTCGACCCATTTTATAAAGTTGTTGATGGCCATGATGATGAACTATCATCCTCACAAGGCATTGGGAAAAGTGCCAAGGATGTTGATGCCCTACTGGGCAAATGGCCATGGACCGATCAAGGGTTGGAGGTTAGTACTAGAGGTATAGGTGATTGGGGTAATCTTTTGGCACAAAGGGCATTTTTGAGTTACAACCTTAGCATGCCGTTTCATGGTAGGCCAATAGTATCTAAGCCAAAAAGCTCGAATGTAAAGGGCTTGCGACTGAATGTGGCTATTCATACTCCAGTGTATAACTCTTCCATGATGTATAGCCCCTCATCTACTTAGGGGCATTTAAGTAAGGTAAGACCGACTCTCCTTTGGTACAAGATGCCATTGATCAGGATATAGTCGATGACGTGGTACCTAGCTTCTTGGCTTCCTTCTTATCGTCTGGGAGCACACCCTGCTCCAAGTAACTTTGAATGTTGTCCATCCAGCTCGGCTCTAAGAGTGTTGTTGTGAGCTCTAGAACCTCATCTGTGCTTGGAGTTATACTCTTTTCAAGTAAGTACTCTAAGAAAAAATTTCTATCCTTCACCTCATGCTTCTATATACTAGTGAAGGTGAGCTTAGACAACTAATTTGCTGCTAAGTTCTTCATATGGGCAAACTTCGTCATGTTCTATGAAGGGAACTCCGCTAGGAAACCCCTTACTTTCTCCAAGTAAGTTGCAATGGTGTCATTTCTAGCCTCATATTCACCTCGGACTTAGTAGATGACAAGCATTGAGTCCGAGAATACCTAGAGGTGCTCTGCACTAATCTCCTTAGCCAGTTTGAGACCGACGATCAAGGTCTTGTAGTTGTTGCTCGTGTTGAGCCCAAACTTAAAGGCATACCAAACAATAGCCTTGTGCAGTTCAGTGAGCACTAGGCCCGTACCTCCACCATCCAAGGTAGATGAACTATTGACATTGAGAGTCCATATTGGCTTGTCATGTTTAAGTGGTGCTTCCACTTCTTCTATGTATTCTACCATGAAGTCGGCCAACACTTGTACTTTGTAAGCCATTCGTCATTAGTATTAGATGCCATACATGCTTAGCTCTATTGTATACTTGACCATCCGATCAAATGCATCAAGTTTCTGTAATAAGGTGTACAAGGGCTAATTTATCGGCATGACTATCTAGTATGCCTAAAAATAAGGCCTTAGACGACATGTAGAGATAATGATGGTCAAGGTAAACTCTTCTACTCTGGTGTACCTAACCTCAAGCCCTTCGAGGATGTGGTTAATGTAATATACGACCCTATGGTCTCTCCCCTCTGCTTTGTTCAATATGGAGGAGAGTGCCTGGTTATTAACAGCCAGGTATAAATATAGGTCATCTCCTAAGATAGGCTTGAAGAGGACTAGAGGATGCTCGAGGAAGTCCTATAGTGATGTGTCTCTAGGTTCGGACACACAAAAGAACACCGCAATGATAAATCGAAAGGAAAACAGAAAAGAAACTAGCTAAGTCCAGGTAGCCAATGAATGAATATAACTGACCACTCGATCCTACTCAACCTACAACACGCCGGATATAATGCACCTGTTTGAATTAAAGGGTCACTCGCTACTGCTCGTTACTAAAGGGAATAGATAAGAGTTTAATGATAACGAGAACACTAAGGTTGCTCAAGTGAGTAATTCTATAGTCAAAAGTTAGATGCCTCCGCATATAAGGAAAGTGGAGGTTTATATACTTGCCCACTGAGGCTATTCTACATGTATGAAAAGACAAAAGGGTATTTTACATAGGTTACATGAATCATACTAAAAAGGAGTAAAAAGGACAAAGAATATTCAGTAAGAAAAAGAAAGAATCATTCTGAAACATTATGTCAGAACACACGTGTTGCTTAATGGCTAGACATTAAGAGTATGAAGTAAATAGGCAAAAAAATAGAAAGTGCTGGTAGTTAGGGGCCAATCAGTCTTGTTAGGAAGTCGGTTAAATTGGAGTCAAGCGCCAGTAGTCGATTGGAGAGCTCGACTCGGCTAGTCTTTCCTGGGTTACCTTTGTCAAGTCCCGAAGCGGTAAAGTCGTAACAGCCCGGCCGTGTAAACCATCCTAAGATAGAAGTTGGCCTTACAACTGCTATCTTAGACCTGATCTACACAAGGCGTCCACGACTAACTCACTTTGAAGTAAACAGTTTGTAATTTAAATAAATCATTTACCTAAGAAAGTGAGGAAATATATATATATACACTATAATTCAGTTATTACAGTTAAAGTTTACAATATTTCTCCGTAATATATTTTCGAGTTATTATATTATTCAAAAATGAAAAATTCTAAAGTAAAAGCTTAAACCTTAAAAATGTGTGTTTATTCTTCAAATGTTTTTCCTCATTCCCTAGGATCCAGCAATTGCTAGTTTCAGAGTAGATGTTTGTCGTTGCTTAGCCAACACCTGCATGACGTCTATAGGGATGTGAACAATCACAGCTCAGTAAGTTAGGATGGAGGACTTAAAACTATACCGTAAACATACAACAGGGTTATCAATCAACTTATTAGGTGCAATGCATGTGCAAACAAATGCCATCGCACAACGTTGTTCAGCCCGTCGTGAGATTAGAGAAATTGCGCCCACTCTAATCTTGGTTGAGGAGTTGCCATTAATGCAATAGCTCACGACCAAACCCAGACTTGTGCAATGGAGACCTCGCTCCTCCCGCGTCTACCTTCGAACCACTGACTTCACCCTCGCCGCGACCTCCTCTCCTGTCACTTAATTCGACTGAGGATGAAGAAGGGACCATTATGCAATCCTACGCTATCCCTTTCGAAGGGGTCGGTATTTAGCCGGAAAGTCCTAAGTTCCCCTAATGGGTTGCCATGTAGGTCCGATTATGATTATAGGCCATCTACATAAGTCGTAAGTCTTTTACAATTATTCTAGGTTTGGGGTTAGGTTCGGGTTCGGTTTCCGCATCGATTTCTAAATTAAGTTCTAGTTCGATTCTAAGTAATGTTTTATACTCCAACTCTAGAAATTCGTTTCAACCCATAATATGAAATTAATCACATTACTTCCCGATCTCCTAAATATCATCATTACCCCTAATCAGTATTTTATTTTACCGATACACTTAAATCCGCATTAGTGTACCGAATTCACTCTTGATATGAGAAATTTTTACATTTTTCATCTAATTCAATAAATTCAAGTTTCCTATCAGATTTATTGTACATTTTTATTATTATCATAATATCAATTTTTATTATAATATTTTCTATTTATTATATTTTCAATAATTACATATTATGTATTATTATCTATTATGTATATAATATACTTCTACTATTTCTATCACTCTAATTATCATCTCTAAACATCAATTATCATTTCAAAATGTCTAAATTCCTCTTAAGTCAGATTTTACACCTAATTACCCTAATTTACAAAATTAACTTAAAATATACTATTTTCCCATATTACTTATTTACTATATAATTAACCTAATAATTACATCTAATACCCTAAATGCTACAAGTATCATACTCCATCAGATTTCAACATCCTAAAACATATAATTATTTACTAAATCAGTAATTAATCATTTAATTACTTAATTAACCCTAAATTACCCATTTTATGCCTCATTTTAGGGCCTAAAAATTATCTAAAATTTTCGAAATTTGATTTTTGAAAACGGGCTTCATAGCACTATTCTATATCATCTAAGTAGTCTACACAAAAATTTTGGGTTCAAAACTACACTCCTAAGGTCATTTATTTCTAAACCGAAACATACTCGGTTTTGCACGATTTCTTAAGGACCATATATTACGAGACATATTTTCATCAAAATAATATTTTTCCTAAAAACTACATACAAAAATATTCCAGAATAACAAAATTCATAATTTTCTAAGAATATTTACTATTTTTAAAAAAATTACATAAAATCGGGCTGGAAATCGAACTCACCGATCTGGGTGGCTCCGGCCACCGCCGGCCGCCATGGCCTTGTAGGCCGGTCTAGGCGCTGCCACCACCATGTGGTGGTGGTTGCTATTCACTTCCAGTTGCTCATCTGATGTGGGTTCCCTTTAAAGGCCCTAATTGCACAGTTTTTCCTAATTTTTTTCTAACCCAAATTTTTCTCTCAATTTTCACCTCTCCCTAATTTTCATTGATTTCTAACTGTCCAATTGAGCTTCTGGATTTTTTTCCCTATTTATAGAGCTTTAGGGAATTTATTGTACATTAAATTGGACAAGGCAATTACCTTATCCCTTAATTTTTGGCTTTTGTGTTGTCTTAATTTAATTGGCCGATTTTTTTCTTATTTTTCCCAGCTGCCACAACCCAATTCTCAATCATTCCTGATTTTTCCTGATTTTTCCTTAATTAATTATGAATTTTCTTTAAGTATTTAATATTATTTTAGCACATTTCGCGTATTTTAAGTAATTAAGCGTATTTATACCTACATGTAAATTCATATATAGTACAAATAAAAATTCTTAAATATTATTTAGGTTATTTTATATTTTTAGTATACATATAATTTATCTCTAATGATTCGTTAATTATCGGAATGCATTTTACGTATTTTCGATAAATAACGAGTTATATATTTAAAATTTGGAATTTTTATAGTCTTTTATTTTATTGCTTATTTTCTTAAATTCAAACTTACAGGGTCATTTTTACTAATATTTATAGCTTTACGTTATAATTTAAGCTTAATCGAATCTTTAAGCCGGTCGAAACCTTAAGTGACTAGTTGTAGGGCTTACAACCTTCTGGATCAAGACTTCGCAACTGGGCAGGAGCATGTTGGACACATGTGAAGATCTGATAGAGAGTTCAGCTAGAGGTCGAATCGAGATAGGAATCCTTGTCTCGACTATGGCTTAAAGCTAGTATTTTTCGTACAAGCTCTTGAAGTCCCCTAACTCGGCTTCTTGTGATCGGTCCAAGAGGTTGATTCATATCATACAGCTCTTTGAAGGCTACTTTACAATGTGAAGTCCACTCAAAAACCCTTAAGATTTTTAAGGATTTTGAAGAACTCTATGCATTAGTTTACACTCATTAAGACAAATTTGCCCAGTGCAGCTACCATGTTAGTGAGTTTTTAGACTTCTTTAATTAAGGAAGGGGGTTTCATGTCCCTAATGGCCTTAATCTTTTATAGATTAGCCTCTATACCACACTAGGTTACCATAAAGCTTAAGAACTTACTAGAGCCGACCTTGAAAACACACTCTAAGGGTTCAACTTCATGTTGTGCTCCTTCATCCGATCGAAGGCTTCTTATAAGTCCTTGATGTGGTTAATGGGATGCTTGCTTTTGATGATCACATCGTCAACATAGACTTCCATATTGCACTCGAGTTGGGGCTTAAACAGGGTAGTCACCATCTTTTAGTACGTTATCCCAGCATTCTTGAGGCCAAAGGGCATAACAATATAGCAATAAGTACCAAAGTTAGTGATGAAGCAGGTATAGATTTCATTCAACAAGTCCATTTTGATCTGGTTATACCTTAAGAAGGCATTCATAAAGCTGAGCAAAGAGTGTCTTAATATAGAGTCGACCAACTGATTTATCCTCGAGAAAGTAAAGTTACCTTTGGGGCATGCTTTATTGAGGTCAGTATAATCGATACACATACACCACTTCCCACTTTTTTTCTTGATTAGCACCTCATTTACTAGCTATTAGGTACTTCTCCTCCCATACGAAGCCTGCCTTTAGTAGCTTCTATACTTCCTCTTTGATGGTGGCTTGCTTTTCTAATGCAAAATGTTGTTTCTTTTACGTGATAGGCCAAACACTTTCATCTATGTTGAAGTTGTGGGTTGCCAGGTCGATAGAGATTCTAAGCATATCAAATGTTGAGTAGATGAACTTGTTAGAGTTAGCTTACAGGAGGTCAACAATGGCCTCCTTTACTTTTGGAGGCGTCTTTGTACCAACCTTTGTGGTCTGGTCAAGGTTGGTGTTGATCTACACCTCCTCTGTCTTTTCCTTTGGCTCACCTCTCTTAGCCAACTTCTCTTATGGACTTGATTCTATGGCAAAAATAGCCTTAGCTTGGGCTACCTTAACATAAAGCTCCCTTAAGAGCTTCTAATCACGCCTACAGACTCCTATCCTAGTTGCAATTGGAAACTTCACCTTCAGGTGCAATGGCGATGTGATAACTTCAAAGATGTTGAGGCTTAGTCATCCCAGCAAAGCGTTGTAGGGGGAAAGGCAGTCTACCACCACGAACTCAATTGGACATCGATCGACATTCTTATCATCACCGAGCTCCATGTCTAATGTAGTGGTGCCCTTTGGTTGGACCACTCCCCCATTAAAGTCGATCAAGTCATAATGATATGGCTTCATCTTCACAGGCAACTTCTTACTCATTTAGTCATAGGTGTGTTTAAAGAGGATGTCAATAGAGCTATTAGTGTCCACCATAATCTTGAGGACCTCGAAACCTTAGATTTATGCACCTATTACCTAGACATCTTGATGGGAAGTGTCAACTCCTTCTAGATCTTCATCAAAAAAGGAGATAATGGTATCGTGCCTTTACCTCTTTTCCCCACTGTCATCACCTTTATCGGGGCATTAGCCAAGCTGCTACAGTTCAGCCAACTCCCTGTATGGTACCTCCCAACTATGATATTGATGATTTCATTAGGGACTCGATTGTTGCGACGGTCTTCGTTCTGCTTTTCTTGGGCTTCCTCGGTTCGTCGCCTTCGAAGTGCCCTATCCTCACTGTTGTCAGTGTAATCGATGTTCCTCTACTCAACTACATACTCGCTAAAGTAGCCTTACTGAATAGCATATTCAATTGCATTTTTCAGCTAGAAGCATTCCTCCATGGTATGGCCATGGTCTTTATGGAACTGACAATATTTGTCAGAGTTCCAATAGTTAGGATTCCTCTTCATCTTTGGGGCTGCTAAAGCTAACCTCTACTTTGAACCTCTACGAAAACCTAAGTGATAGGTCAGCTCAAAGGCGTATGAAGTGTGTAGATTTGGTGGTAGGGGGGTTAGGGGGGTAGAGGTCGAGTATGGTGTGGAGGAAGGGGCAGTAGGTTCTACTTAGCTCGATGCTTCTTATTGCTAAAGCCTTCCCCCTCAACTTTGTTTGGTACCCTGCTACTGAGGTGATCTTTTATGGATAACCTCCCTTTGTCCTTTTTTCCACTCAACCTTTCTTGGTCCATGTCACACTTGGCACAAATGTTATCTTCATAATCCATGTACTTCTAAGTCTTACTCCAAAATTCAGCCAAGGTCTTTAGCTTGCTCTTTACAACCAAACAAAAGAAGTCCCTAGAGGGTTTGACATCAACCTAAGCAGCATGTATGGCTACTCCCTCATCCAATTGAGGGATCTCGACCACGGCATTGTTAAACTAGGTCATATACCCTTGTAGAGTCTCCTTTGCTTTGCTTGACCAAATACAAGGATGAAGTGTCCTTGGATGGGGGCTTACTAGCTCTGAAGTGGAGACTAAATCCATGAGCCAACTCATCAAAGAAGCTGATAGTGTCCTTAGGTAAGCAATTAAACCACATCCAAGCTACTTTCCTCAGTATGCCCAGGAAAGCTTTTCACATGATAGCATCCTTATGATCATGGAAGTTTATAAGGGTATAGAATGGAGGAAGTGATTATTAAGATTACCAATACCATCGTATTAGTCCAAGGTAAGAAGTTTACTATTCAAAGGTAAGACTTCATCTTGGATACCCTTAGTAAAGGGGGTTTTGTTGCTTGCCACGAGGTTAACATCATCAACTACTCAGCTCTTTACTTTCTTGGTGAGCCTCCTGAAAGTTTCACAAAGCTCGTTTAGCTCGGCATTCTCAGCCTAATGAACTCTACAAGCCACTGATAAGGTTATTCTCCCATGAAAGTTGGCCACCTGCTCATCTCTAGCAAAGGCATGGTTGCAGTTTGCACCTACTACTCTAGCCTTTGGGGGTTAGGCAATGGAGCCTTACATTTTTGCTACTATGGCTATTGTGGATTGTCTTACCCATCATGGGTTTTTGGATGCTTCAAGCACATTTGTGTGCTTGTTGCACCTTTCGACTTCATCAAGACTAGCTTGGGAGGGTTCTATTGTAGGCAACAAATTCTTCAAGCAACCACTCCAAGCAAGTAAGGTGCTACTCAGGTGTCTCCCCAGTTAGGGGTTGATTGTTCACAGGTTAGTTGTTTACCAATTGGTGATTCTCAAGGTCAACAATGCGAGACATGGCTACCATGATGTAAACAAAAGCAATGTTTAAGTGTGTGTTTATCATATGTTTAGGTAGGAGACAAAGTTAGTTCCCCATAGACAGTACCAAATGTTGTCTTTGGGTTTTGGCTGGTAGAGATTGGAAGCAATCTGGGATTTGTGCTGTAATGTGAGCCTGCAAAATAAGAAAAAGTGAGGGGTGTCGAGGGAGTGGTTTTCAACATAGCCACTTCAATCTTAAGTTAGTTGTGTGTAACAAAATGTAGCAAATATGCTAAAGAGTAGGTTAAAGCTTAAGTATATAAAGAGTTAAGTGGTTTACTATTGAGAGGCGACTTGCTATTTACAGAAAAGGGTAGGTAATGGTTGGAGAACTATTGGTGGCTAAAGGATATGTCCACAAGTCATGGGTAGTGGATACATATAGGTTAATGTAGTCCTAAATTGTAGAAGATGGTTGTTGATCAGGTCTTCGAACCTTATCCTTGTCTTTCAGCCATTAGAATTCGAAATATATAAATATCCTATTTAGTAGGCTTTGGTTGAGGTGGATTAGATGAGCAAGGAGGCCAATCCCAATCAATATGGACCTAGGTCACAAGTGTGGGCAAGTTGTCATGGCCTAAGCCTAAAATATCCTATCAATAAGAAGGATAAGGAAAATTTGACTTTTTTAATGGTTTGGATAAGAGGATGAATAGGGAAATGAATTCATATGGAACAATTTTTCATCAGCAAAATTGCTAATAGATCTATTTCATCAGTTTCTTTGAAGTATTTTAACAGTTAAAAAGTATAATTATGTATGTAATTCCTCTCTAATCTCCTCCAAGTTGGAGATAATTATCCCTTCACTCGTTGGTCTTCTGGACATAAACATTCATGATTGAGAGCGGGGTTTAACCGTGTGTTCCATTGCAGGCGCCTTGAATTACAACGTACCGAATACGGTAAAGTTTGATACATGGGCCAACAAGCCACCGATTTTTCCGTAGGGTCCATAATTTTCACATTATAGTCCGAACCATGTGAATTTGAATTCTCCTTCGGGCCCTTGTCAGGAACATTCTGGCCCCACAGCTGTAAGGTTAAATTAAATTTCATTGAATTGGGTCGTGGTGGTACTGCACTGATAGGAGGAAGAAGCTCTACAAGTCTGCAGTACTCCTATTTTGTGGCCAGTTTACTTAAGAAAATGAAATTATTATTACCCACTTTGAAATTTGAATGGAAATGCTAAAATAGTTGTTTGAAAACCCTTTTTCTATTTGTCAGTATTTTTATAATTTAGTAGGATAAATGCTATTCTTCTAATAAGATGAATTGAGTTTAATTCTCATGTTAATATTATATATATTTTCTTCAAAGGAACAACTATCTCCATTCCATGTACCATGTATATTAGATATTTCCCATGAGCACGGAATAGAACATTAGTCATGTTGCGACTTTAATAGTAATACTTATTAAATTGATATTAATATTTTATAACAAGTTTAATATTCCAGAATTTATTTGATTAAATGATGATGATGGTAATAAATTAGTAGTAGTAGTAGTAGTAGTAGATATATCATGTGAATATATTATATTCTAATAGTTTACCAGTAAAATATCAAATTTTATTTAATATAATGTTACCTACTATAATTTATTTATTATTAACTATGATAATATTATTTTAATAACTATATTTGATTTTTCTTTTATGTTCATTATTTGACAGTTATAATTTTTTACTGTATGTGATATCATATTTTCCATTGATATTGATGCTTTTTTAACTAGTAAGATTATTAGTATGATTGCATGATTTTAAATTTTAGTTAGAATTGATATTATTATTAATTTAATTCGATAGCAGTAATTAAATATAGATATTAGTAGCTACTAGACACAAATTTAACTACACATAATAGTTTAATCATAGTATTGGTTTTAATGAGGGAAAAGTACAAATTAGTACTCAAAGGTATTTTAGTCCTAAACCTTTTATTTGCTTTGCATCCGAAACCTCAATATTTGATGACATTATGTTTTCCATCCATGTATGACATATGACTCGATTTGATTGATCAAAACAATTAATTTATTTAAATAGGATAATAATATATATTATTTAAGTAAATTATTAAAAAATATAAAATATTTTGAAAATAATAAAAAATAATAAATCTAATGAAGAATCTATAAAATTAAATAATTAAACTTTAAGTAAATAATTGAGAAAACCAAAATTCAAAAAAAAAATTCTAATAAATTTAAAAAAGAAAAATAAGGAAAAATTTAAGAGATTGGGTGTGACCCACTTTAATAAGTGGGTCATTTGATCCCTGGGATGGCTATGAATGATTGCCCACCACCCTAAATTAAAAAAAAAATCAAATTAATTTTAAAATTTAGATTCTTGTCATACAATGCAAATGGAAATTATCCTAAAACTGCAACACTATGATTAAGAAAAAAAAAAAAAAGATTGTAAAATTGGAAGTAAGCTTTCGCCATTATACTCCACAAGAGCAAAAAGTAGTTATTTTCCATGAATTCTAAATACCATTTAGCTAATATTGTTAGTTTGTTATAATAGAGGCCTTGTTTCAATAATTAGCTTAAAAAAGAAGTGAGGTTTATATGCACACTTCAAAGTTTACTAGTCCAATTACACTTTTTTTCTTTTCCCCCTCCTCAAAATTCGAGAGGTTAAACTTATGTATTAGTATTATACCTATAAAGTATTAGCGTTGTCCAAAGTTTCCTTCACATAGGTCAAAGAGTTTTCACAAACAAAAGAATAAACACCACACATGTACATACGCCAATTAACCTAACCTTCTATTATCTATATAAACCCTAATTATATCATATGAATCTAGTCAATATGTACAATAGTACCAAATAACCTTAGCTTTTCCTTTTCATCAAATGTAGAACAATACCTAATGGTTTATGATTGTACATTTGGGCCAATTACACAACTACAACTAGGACAAGAATATTTTGTATTTTCTGGGACCATTCAACTTCGGATATTTCCCTAGATCAGTACCAAATAACGTAGATTTTCCTTCTCATTTGCTCGAGGAACGTACATAAACTTTTGTGGTAAGCGAAAGTACAGAAAAAGTTATGTGTCTACTAATAAGTTCAAAAGTGTCAATCATTCAAATTTAAATGCCTCCAGCTTTTTCCATCACATATTTAATGGTTAAGCCCCAGCATCATCCGTCTTGTTGTGAAGGACTTGTCATCTCATGACCGACTCCTCCAGGCCATGTAACAACATGTCCATACATATACAACCACATTATATGAAATATTTAAAGTGTTTAGAAACTCCCAATGTAATAGGGTATTTTTTGGACACCTAAAGCTAAGGTTAATCAGTCTCCACCAATAGGGTCATGTGACCTCCTCAAGGTGGCCGCTAGCCATTCCCTAGCTTGAGGTGGCTAGAGAGAAGTCAAATATAATAATGGATTGTGACTCACCATTAAATATGCATAGTACGATTCACCAAGTGGTGGTGAATGACCATTCACCATTAGAAAAATTTTAAAAACGAAGGGGGGGGGGGGGGGGGGGGGGGGGG
>JAMXBB010000006.1:14353061-14408484 GCA_024138015.1 Lumnitzera littorea | reverse complement strand
CTTAGCTCATCAAGTAAAATTTACACATCTTGGTAAAATTATAATTTTCAAAGAATTATTTGTAGCTCACAGAGTAAAATATATCAAACCAAATGAAAAGCACTATTTCATTGTCTAATAATACTCTTACAAGCGCTTAAAGTGGCTATATATATGTGTATGTACAAATAAACTTGAGGATTCTTATACATATGCAACAATAGTTGCCATGGCACTTGTTGGCTACCTCAAGGCAAAGGGGTGGCTAACCTCTAGTAAGGGGGTTTGCACAATCCATCTAAAGTGATTACCAGTTGCCCTTGATTTTAGGATGGCTAGAAGATAACCAAATGGAGTGAGGGGGGGGGCGCTGCGCGAGGTAGGAACACTCCAAAACCTAATGAGTCAAAATCAGGTTTCATGACCCATTTTTAATGGTAAGTAGTGACCTCTTAATGCATTTGGTTATCTTCTAGCCATCCTAAAATCAAGGGCAACTGGTAATCACTTTAGATGGATTGTGCAAACCCCCTTACTAGAGGTTAGCCACCCCTTTGCCTTGAGGTAGCCAACAAGTGCCATGGCAACTATTGTTGCATATGTATAAGAATCCTCAAGTTTATTTGTACATACACATATATATAGCCACTTTAAGCGCTTGTAAGAGTATTATTAGACAATGAAATAGTGCTTTTCATTTGGTTTGATATATTTTACTCTGTGAGCTACAAATAATTCTTTGAAAATTATAATTTTACCAAGATGTGTAAATTTTACTTGATGAGCTAAGATAATTTTATTAAAAAATTTAAAAAGAAAGTAAATTTTGGAGTTCCATTTCTAATCAAAACATATCTATTAAGTCATTTAAATACTTAAAAACTGGCTTGAATGATGATATAGAGCAAAAGAATTATGATTAATAAATTGTAAATTAGTTATTCTTATCATTTATTTTGTTGAATTATCGAAAATAAAGATATCCAAATCCACTTTCAATTCTACTTGATGCCTTGATGGACTAAAGAGCTCAAACATATAAATAAAAGTATCAAGACTATGATAAATTTGGAGAAAAAAATGAAAACATTTGACAAGAGAAAAAAAAAACTTTTTCATTCCATTTTTTAAAAGCAAATAAAGAAAAATTGATTCCAAAGATGAAATGAAAATTGTCAAATTTTTATCTGATGTGATTATGGTCGTTCTGAAAGCTAAAAGAATTAGAAAAAAACTTCATTGGAGTAAAAGAAATTAGTTAAAAATTCCTCATTAGTTATACAAATTAATTGACTTATTGCCACTCTATGAAACCATATATGAGATTTTCACCTTATATGGCTTTTCATTCAAATCTTTTGAAGTCACACAACAAAATTCTAATACACTTTCATGATTGATATCTTTCGTAGGTAGAGTAGCTAACATGGAATGCTTTTGCTACTGGGTCAATCAAGCCTACTATTTAGGGCAAAAAGTAACTGTGATTCTACTCAAGCTCGTCTCTAGATAGAAAAGTTTGAATGGTCATGAGATGTCATTGGATATTCTATCTGGTGCACAAGTCCTAATGATGGATTGATACATGGACATATAGTGAACACATATGCCAACGCATCAACCGTTAACTTTTTTTGTCATCCTTAAATTTTTTAGATTAAAATTTGAAACTTCTACCAAACAAGACCATAGATTGATACGTCTACTCTTTCTCCCTTCTTAACCTAAATTGGAGCTCTTTTTCCCCTATGTTTTGGTCTCTCTCTCTCTCCCTCTTCTCATCTCTTCTTTTTTCCATTTTAGTTTCTCTCTCTTCATGTCATAAAAAATTGCTAGAGCTCTTAAGAGTTTTTCCTATGCCTGTTCTCTCTTCCTTTGCAATCCTTCCCTTGAAATATTCTTATACAACACCATCATTCGTACTCATACGCATCACTCTACTTGTGATGGTTCTCATTCTTGTTCCAATACATGTAGCTCACGCAGCACCAAATAATGTTCTCAACTATAGATAATGGGTCATGGCCTTCATTCACTGACTATTAAGCTAGGGTTTTGTTTGGATATTTATGTGCGAAACGCATTGATTAATTCTTATGGGTTTGTTAGGCTCTGTTGAGTTTGCCTTAAAGATATTTGATGAAATGTGTGATAAAGATATTTCTATGTGAGCCTTGATGATCTCTTCTTATGTTAATAATGGTTTTGAGAGTGAAGTATTGTCTTTATTTTGACAAATACAAGTTATGGGGGATTTCCATTATGTCGTAGGTGGTAAACTTGGTGCACTTTATTTGATTCATGGTACATTTCTTGGAAAATAGAAAACAATATTATTCCGATGTGAGCCTCGATGACTCTTCTTATGATAATAATAGTGGGATTTCCATTATGCTGTAGGTGGTAAACTTTGTTTACTTTATTTGATTCATTGTATATTTCTTGGAAAATAGGAAACAATAATTTAACATGTGCATATACTTTTATAGTCAATTAGATATTAGAATACATTTATTTCACTTTCTTTTGTAGGTAATATTGTAATCAATATAACAAAAACCAACAAGAAGGTGAACAAATTATGAAAAATAGACTAAACTTTTTATATTTATATATATCGTAAGTATATATATGTCCATGTACATAGCAATATTTGATTGGCCGAAAATATAAAAAAAAATAATGAGAGAAATATTAAGAAAAGCAGTAGCATAGATGCTTCTTCAACTTTCAGCAAATGTTGTCTTCAATCAAATGTATAAGAGAAATGTAATGAATGTTTGTCATCAATGTATTAGCAGTCCATGGTTGAGCTAGAGAGGCTTTGAGTATGTTTGATGAAATGAAGAAAGAAATACGAGTAACACAAGTTGATTTGTTTTGTTGTTGTAAAGGAATTAAATTATATCCCTCTGTTGGTGTATATTAGAATTAAATGTTGGTATTGTTCTCATGAGTTAAGAGTATTTGGCAATTAGAGAACATATTAAATGTAGTTTTGTAGCATTTCACTTATGCAAAGAGCTAAGATGGAACATTGTCTCCAAATAATATACTTTGAGAGATCCTAAACAACATGAAAAGCAATCTTTCTATCAAAAACTTAGCAACTCTCAATTGTCTAAGAGTTGTATCTAGTTGCACTTTCATCACTAATATTACTTCCAAAAGCCCATAAAAATTAAAAGCATATATTAATTACATATAAGACTCTTCTTCTTTTTTTTTTTTACATTGTTGCATGTTATTATATTTACCGTATATTTGAATAAAGAAGACAATTAAGGAAAAAAAAATTACTTGATTGAAAAGCATCGTATATGGCATATTCTTTCCACCATGGACTTGAGAATCGATAAAAGGACCGATACATATGAAAAAATTTAATTACAAAGTTATTATAAAGGGAAAATATAAAATGTGTTAAGGAACATGCTTACTTAAATTTGGTAAGGTGCATTCATTAAATAGCTTATAATTATACAAACAAATTGATATTTCCCATCCAATTTAGAGTGTAAAGATTTGGAGGTAGATAACTTTCAACATTTTATGGAAGTGTTTTATTTGCAATGGCTTTCTTTCTTCGTGTTTTAATGGAACTCTTTAAACTTTTGTTTAGTATTACTATAGTTCTTCTTTGAAATGGATCAAGCACTTGCTTTTCACTATTAGAGTTCAAATGGTTTGAAATGTTAGTTACTCTAAAAGCATTAGTATCATCAACTTTTGATCTATTTAATCTAAATATCTTAATTTGAGCTTCAAGTTCATCTAAGGTTTCACATGCCAATGATTTTGTTTTCTTATCATCTACACCTAAGCTCATAATGCTTAAGACCTTATGCATCAAATTCTTCAAACGTATTGTCTTTGACTTCCCAATAGGTTGAGAGCTTGAGCCAATTTCATTAACAATAACCTCTTCTTTTGCAGCTTTTGTTCATCGCTTCAAAATATACCTTGATGGAATTGCAATGGCATTACAAACATTTTTTAATATGCATAAAACATAACAACATAACCATCCTTCGTTTCAAACAATTTATAACTACATATCAAGCTTAAATCACTTTGATTGTAAACTACAATATGCTTTCTTTGACTATTTTTGGCTAGCAAATCATAAGTATGTAATAGCCCATTGTTGTTAACCTAACTATATGCTCTAAAGTGAACTCTAAAATCTTAACTTCAAATTTAAAAAAAAAGATGGCATGAGTATATATGTTTGATGCATGCCCTAAAATTCCATTGTTTTGAACTTGTGATTTCACCTTACCTTAAGTATTTTCAAAATTATCTACAACTTTAGCTTCTTTTTCATAGTAGAAGACAAACTCAATAAGTGTCATAGTTTTGCATGAAAAAATGTGAAAGACATTATTTATGCTCTCACTCAGCTGCATCGATTTTGTACTTATAGAAAATATTAATGAGAAGCAGGACACCCTTTATGGCAAAGATCATATAGATTATTTAGCCATATGTTTTTTTCTCCTCATACATTTGCTTCTAAATCTCTTCTATTTCAACTTCTAATTCACAATAATGCAAAATCTTACAAAGGAACTTATATGTAAATTTAGATTTTAATAATAAACAAGATATATGATTTTTGACATTTTAAAAAATATGCCAAACACATAATCAATGGCTAGTATGAGGAAACACTATACTAATGGCTTTTGCCATTGCATGGTATTAGTCATTAAAAATGGTCATTGATGCTTTATTACCCATAACTTCAAGAAAAATTTGAAATACATATACAAAGGATTTTATTGTTTAATCTACCAAGAATATGTTACGCTTTGAAGCGGTAGAATCGTAACAATTTCACCATGCAAACCATTCTTAAATAAAAAACTAACCTTACAACCGTTATTTTAAACCTAATTTACACAAGGCACCCATGACTAATCTACTTTGAAGTAAATAGTTAACAAATTAAACAAGTTATTTATCCAAGAAAATATGAAAAATATATACTAGGATTCAAATATTATAATTAAGGTTTACATGATTTCATAATATTATATTATCTAAGTAATACTTTATTTGAAAATGGAAGATTTTAAAGTAAGCACTAATACCTTAGAAATAGATTTGTTCTTTAGATTTATTTCCTCACTCTCTAGAATCCTGTAGTTGCTAGCTTTAAAGTAATTATAAGGCCACTTCCTAATTAACACCTGCAACAATATCTATAAAGACGTAAGCAATTAACCGCTCAATAAGTTGGGACAGGGACAGAGATATAAGACTATACATTAAGTACAAACAAGATTATCAACAAATTATTTTAATGAAACGCAACAAGCAAATGCTATCTCCGTTGTAATATTAGAGAAATTACATTCGTTGTAATCTTAGTTGAGGAGTTCAGTACACATTTCAACTGTTTACAACTAAATCTAAACTTATACAATGGAGACATTGCTTCTCCAACGACTACCTTTAAACCATTGACTTCACCCTTGTTGCGATCTCGTCTTCTACTACTTAGTTTGACTAAGGATGAAGGAAGGACTAATTATGTTATCAAACGTTATCCTTTTCAAAGGAGTTGATATTTAGTCGGAGAATCCTAAACGTTTTCTCCTGATGGGTTGAAATGCTTGTTCAATTAATTTTACAAGCTATATATTATTAAGTCCAGTTAAGATGAGCAATCCACATCACACAATATATAATAATTGAAAACCAATACAACAAGCCAATAGTACACCGTACAGTTAAGAACACGCACACACAAACGTGCGTACAATTAAACTACCAATAGGTACAAACGAGTATAACCTTAAGCCTCCGAGTATTATAAAACATTACTCTGAAATACAGTGACGTATAAATTCAAACTTACCTAAAGTCTTCGATTTGCTCACTCAAGTTTAATGTAGGGTTGGATTATCGCCGTTCAATCTTATATTGTAAATATCATTTGAGCATTTATATTCTTATATATATAAGCTTTAAATCATTAGTTTTTAGTTTAAAATTATAATTTTTATTCAATTATTCAAGTTTTGTATTTCCTATGATCAAACTATCTAAACTAGTTTTTAATTCAATTTTTAATTAGTTTTTAAATTAAGTTTTGTTTTGGTTTCTAATTACTGTTTTTTATTTGTAAACCTTAGAAATTCCTCTCGAATCAATATTTGAAATTTATTTAACTATATTTAGGAATCCTAAATTTTTGTTTTAGCTCCTAATCGATATTTTGGTTGATATGGTATATCATATTCCTAATTTAACTGCCAAATTAGCTCTCAATAAGAATAACTTACATTTTTCACATAATTACCTAAACTCACATTCCAAATCAAATTTATATCATATTCCTAATATTATAATACCATTAATTTTTACCTAATATTTTCTACTCATTTAATTTTCCAATTTCACACATTATGTATTATTACATAATCTACACTTCTATCACTTATCTAATATTATATATATCATCTTTCATTATCAAATAACATATCAATATGTCTAATTATTTCCTAAATCAAAATTTATACCTATTAAACCCTCAAATTACAAAGTTAGCTTGATTATTCACTTTTACTCACTATTCATTTCCCAATGTGCAAAATACATATAATTAACACCCCAAAATCCACAAATACCATCCTACATTAGAAATTTACATCCAAGGATATCTAATTATGTAGTAAATCAGAATTTTCAACAAATTAACCTTAAATTACAAAACTAAGTCCACTAATTGTCTTTTATGCATAATTTTAAGGCCTAAAATTAAGTAAAAATTTCAAAATTAAATTTAAGAAAAGCTCTTCATAGCACTGTAATATATATCCTAAATACTCTATACAAAAATTTTGAAGTCAAAATTATATCATTAAGGTCATTTAAATCTAAATTGAAAACTAATTCAAGTTTAGTTATTTCTTAAGAGTAGACCTTGAGAGCTTACCAAATTAATATTTTTCCTAAATCTATGTACTAGAATATCTCATAATACCAAATTTCAAAATTTTTCATAATTATTTGATATTTTTAATAAATTTAACAAAAATAAAAAGGAAATTGGAACTCACCAACATCGCTAACTCCAACTACTGTTGGCTACCATGGCTTTGTCAACCAAGTTGGGCACTACCTCTACTATCCAGTGATAGTGGCCATCTACTCCTAAGTGGTCGTTGGGCATATGCTCCTTTTAGAAGTCTTAATTATACACTATTTTGCTATTTTTTTTGTAAAAATACCATCTCCTCTTTTCCTATGCTCTCTCTAATTTTCTTAGATTCACAATTGGCTAAAATGAATTTTAGAAGAGGTTTGCTGAATTTATAATATGGTTTAGGGTTTTTTTTTTTTAATTTTTGATTGCTAAGTGTCCTTTATCTCTTTTTTTTTTTTTACTTTCTATTTGTTCTAATTTAATTGGCTAATTTTAATTCTTTAATTTTTAGCTTGACACGCCTTATTTCTAGAATTCTCTACATTTTTCCTTAATTTTCTTAGTTTTTCTTTATTTTTTATGAATTTTCTTTAATTAATTAATATTATTTTAGTATATTCTAAGTATTTCAAGTAATTTCACATATTTTTACCTATACATAATATATATAATATAAATAAATACTCATAAATATTATTTAATTTATTTTATGATTTTTATATGTATATAATTTATCTTTATTGATTTGTTAATTATCGAAACTCGTTTTACGTATTTTTAATAAATAACGGGTAATATATATAATTCAATATTATAATTTTTTAATTATTTTATTATTCATTTTCCTAAATTTAAACTCACGAAATCGCTTTTATTATTATTCCTAACTTTGTTATAAAATTTAGGCTTTATCAAATAACTTACACGATCGCTCTAAATTTTAGTACCTAACCTTGAACACCTGATTGCGAAGCCTACGGAATGCATAACCAAATAAAACATTTTTCTAATGATAGTTTATCTCAACGAATGGGGCACATATCATATTGTACTTATTAGTTCAACAAATAGTGTCAAATGTAACCACATCACTAAAACAAGCATAATCTATTGGTGATAAACTATCACACCAAAAGAAATTGATCATCCTATTTTTCATTACCAACCTAGAATGAATAAAATAAGTTGCTACCATTTGATTGTAAAGACAGTAAATTATTCAATAAACTTTGACAATCCCCAACATTAAACATGTCCATTCTTTAACTTTACAAAAGGTTTTTGCAATCATTATAGATACAACATTTTGTGCTCCTCCCACTTCACATTTTAAGAATGAATATGCTTTGGTTATTTTGATCCCAACATCATGCACAATAGAAAGAACTCTTGCACATGTTTCAGTTACCTTTCAATTGAATGGTTCTGATTCTCAAGAATAAATGGATGGTTATGGATATGATTAAATTCAATGACTTCCCATACTTCTCATTCTATCTAAAATTTGACATAAGCATCACATCCATATCTTTTTATTGTTCGTTCAATTCATCTTTTTTCATAAGGCATAACCTCTAAACTAAATCCCTCACAACAATATAAAAACTCACATGTACTAATTCATTTTGACGATTGTGATACTTTTGATCTTTATGCACTCCAAAGCCTAAACTATAAGAGCATTATAAGTATTAAAAGCATCTTTTCATTAGAAAATACCATATCAATTTTAAAGTTAAAATCTTTTTTTGAACGATGCACAACTCCTTCATCTATTAATAACTAATGAAATTAATAAAGAGAAAATAAAGCAAAATCAATGGTGAGCATATCATAATAAGAGACAATTTTTATCAATGGATTTCTCATTTCTCATTTCTCATTTCTCTTTTTTCTTTTTTCTTTTTTTTAGTAAGTATACTGTAAAAACTATTTCTTCTTAAAATAAGACGCGTACCCATTTCTTTTCTATTATCAGCTAATCCTTCAACCTTTGGTACTTATTGTAAAGCATATTCAATGACCTTATTAATAACAATGTTTAAATAACATAAAATAGGATTAAAGTAAAATAAGTAATATATATAACTTAAATACAGGAAATTACATGAAAATAAATAATACAAACAAAATTCCGTATGTTCTTTACTATAAAATAGTTCATGTTTTCTTTTCTTTTTTAATCGATAATGATTCGTTCTTAAAATATTCACATTTTTAGAGGTTTAATCGTTACACCCTAAGCATCAAATACTTTAAGCACTAATTTTAAGAAACCACTGAAAGAAGGATGATAACTTATAGCAGCAAACGAAATAACATGTATTTTGGTTTGAATAAAAAATTCCTAAATCCAACAAATGCTTTAATATACAACATGACATAAAGTATGAATTTTACCTTTTATTTAATGAACAATCCTAAAGTTGGAGTCTTATGTGGTCATGTTTTCTATATAAACTATGAATGTAGAAGAGGACGTGGACTGGTCGAGTGCAGGATGAGATGCGGACAAATGAAGTAAAAGATGTGGACCACCTTGATATACCAAAGATAGATTTGAAAGAGCAAAGTTCGACGTTAAATTACCAGATTAACGTCTAATATTTGAAGGAAATATAATGAACATTAAAACAACAAACCGACTGCGCATACTTTTTTATTTGTTTATTGTAGGCTTATATGGCAAAATTTCATTTGGAGTTGCCCACCACATAATCATCCTAGTGATATATGGTGATTGTCGAAATTTTTCTCCATCCCTAGAGTTTGTTTATGAAGTAAATAGCCCATACAAATACAAAAACACTAGATAAACTTCTTGAGCGGGCGACGTAAACTTTGGTAGATATTTCAAAATTTTGCGTTTTGATTATTTGCATTCGCTATTTTGAATTCTATATAAGATAAAAGAAGAAGAGCTTCATATCTTATTTCTTATTCAATATATTAATAGAAAAATAAACGAGAATCCTCTTCCCGATTATGATTTTCAATTCCAATTTTTAGTACCTTTTTTCTTTTCCTTTTTATTTTCGAAATAGCCATTTCAGCTTAAGCCACCCTAATATCAATATCACTTTTTATTTATTATGATCAAACAATTGAGATCTTCTTACAAGATAATCTAAATTAATCAAATTTAGGAATCTCAATTCCCATTTCGTACTTCTAGTTTATAATTGTTGTAAGTATATTTGTGATTTTTGAATACTAGTTTAGATATTGTGTATCTATATTTCGATTTTACATTTTGATTTTATGGATCATTTGGCGATTCCTGATAGAATCATGGTTCGACAATCTTGACATCAATAGTCTTAGTTGTAAGTAAAATCTTTAAATCAAAATATCAAATCTTCTACAAATTGCTTCCAAGAACACCATTGTGCTCTTCAATTCAAAGTAACTATTCGAATGCACATCTATTCCCAAGATGAAGGAATTAGCAACTATTGTCTCATAAGAACAATGAGTGACTACAAAATTTGATTAATAAAAAAACTTTTCCTAATAGATTTGACCCATAAAATCTTAGTTGCTCTTGATAAATGAATTTTTCATCATAGTTAGAATCTTGAATTTGAATGATCTCAGTTATGGCTGGAGTTTGGGAATGCCAGTAACAATTTATAATAACTTGCTATTTCTAACAATCTACTTAATTTGACAAAGAATTTAACTAATTATACAACTATAATTCCAACTAATTTAGATCATTACAGATAATGAGGTTAAAAGTACAAGCCATCACTCTTTGACCCTCACCTCTAAAAATCCAAACTTCAATGTCTTTCTCTATCCTTACCCTTTGCTTCATTAACTCTGTCATCACTATTTTGTTTATACGATACTTTACGTGGGAAGTAAAGGGAAGTGAAGGAAGGTGCACGGAAAATTGGTGTTTGGTTACTAAAAGAGCAAGGAGAAGTGGAGGGAAGTAAATGACAAATATTTTCTCTTTATACCTCAACTCTATGATTTCATATTTGTTGTGAAATGGAAAAGTATATGGAAATATGATGAATTTACATATATATATAACGATATAATGATAACAAACAATACAACAAATATGGATAACGATAATTTATTCACTAAAAAATTTGTATTTTCCTTCATTTTTCCCTGATTAACCAAACATAGAAAAAGGAAATACTTCCCTTTACTCACCGTTTTCTCTATTTCTCTTCGTTTTCGTCCACTTTTCCTCAGTTTCCTTTTTCTGCTAGTTTACCAAGCAAACATCAATCATTACCAAGGAATAGATCTATCATTGGCGATCCATCATAAGTCTACACAAGATTAATACATCATGACGCGGTCCTTGTTAAAGTTTTTTTTCTTGTTTATGTGTAGTGTGATGTGACTAATGCATTTATCCGGTTACTATAGGAATATGACTTGTTTGAAGTAGTTGCCCAATAATAATAATAGTAATAATAACTAAATAAAATAAAATATATAGAAATAATTATTTGACTCACTTAAAGTCTTAAACTATAGATAGCCTATTTGAATTCCTCGTTCGATTATAATTAAATCTCCTTTATTTGTCTTTACCAACTATTTTACTAGAGGCTAAAATCTCTTTTAAATCCAATCATATTCAGAAAAAAAATTCAGCACATATATAGCATGAAGTCAACCATACAGCTCAAGCCATATACTTCATAATTTACAGTCCCTTTGCCCTTGATCCTAGATTTGACAACAAGAACATAAATTAAAGAGTGCAGATCAGATTATTAAAAGAAAATACTATAAGGAGCCAAATTATTTAATTTATTGGTACTTTATTTCTAATGCGAAATGTATATCCCATACTCGAAAATAAACTCTACTTTTTCTTCACGGGTACTATTCTACTTGGTAAATTAAAGCTACTAATAAAACGATACATTATGACTACAATATTTATTATATATACTTGGACCTCAGGTACAATAAAAACCCGACCAGATATATATTAATGGTAGCTGAATTTAACATGGTTTGAGTGGCTTCCCACAAAGGCAATCATTGTAAAGAAATGACGCCGCTTCGAGGTGGTCGAACGGTGGCCCAGTCGGAATCCGCCCGCATAGGTGGTTATGACTCAAATCCAAGTGTCCGATAAAGGATGCATCAGATAAGGTTCTTGGAACCGGACCTTGCAAATTATTGTAAGAAAGATCGAGTGCCATGAAATAGGATCTTGGCCCAAATACATCAGGAATTGGACCGGAGAGTGCATTCTTACTCAAGTTTAAATTACTAACGGCCGAATTGATCAACGTGACCGGAATTGGGCCGGTTAACTTATTATAATCCAAATTCAATGTAGCTAACACGGCCATTTTACCTAATGACTGAGGGATCCGACCCGATATCAGGTTTGAGGATAAATCAATATCGGCAAGACGATAAATATCCGAAACCGAATCTGGAATCCAACCGGATATCCTATTCCCACTTAACAAAGCCCTGCTTAGCATCCTCAACTTTCCAAAATCTCGGGGCAATTGACCCGAGATCCGGTTATTCCTAAGATCCAAATGCATTAAACTGGATAAATTAGTAATTGAAGCCGGGATCGACCCTGTGAGCATATTATCCGCCACGTTGAGCACGGTGAGCCGGTGGAGCTTCCCGATGTTGGCCGGAATCTCACCGGAGAGCTTATTTCCGATGACGTCCAGAACCCGAAGATACGGAATATGGGTGATACAGTCCGGGATCGGACCTGTAATTCCTTTCCAATCAGCAATGGTGAGAGAAGTAAGGTGTTGAAGTTTGCAAATAGAAGGGTGTATGGTTCCGGTCATGAAACCGGGTCGTTTTGCCCGTTCGAAGATGGGGTCCTCGGATTCTCCCCGGAGGTTAAGGTCGGCGACGCGACGGGTTTCCGGGTTGCAACTTACGCCATACCAGCTGTGGCAACAGTCGGTGCTGTTCCAGGAGTTGAAGATGCCCAAGTACGGCTCACGGAGAGAGGACTTGAGGGCAAGTAGAGCTACACGGTCCGACGGCGGGCAGGGTTCCACGGAGGGAGTGGCGGCTAGGAGCGTGAGAATGGTGATGTAAATGGAGAAGAACCCCATTGTTTCTCTCTCTCTCTCTCTCTTTCTCAACCTGGAGCAGTGAAGTATATAGGAGAGACAAGGAATGTGGTTGTGTTAAAGTCGGGAATGGAGCAACAATATATTTATAGCAGAGAGAGAGAGAGAGCGTGTGTATTATCTCCATGGATTTGTTTTATGATCAAATCAATCTTAGGTTGACGTTGATAATACATGGATGCTTTTTAATTATTACATCGACAGTAGTGCGTGCGTGTGTTTATGATTTGGAGTAATTACGAGAGGTGATGGTTCCTCGGATATGAACAATGAATTCTATGTTGGGTGATTCATCGTACCCGTGTTTCTCGTAAACTTTTATATGCATATAATCCTCTATTTCTAAGATTTCATGGAAGTATTGGGTGGTAGAAATGATATAATTAGGGGATGTGAAAATTATATAATATTTTTTAAGATAATGAATAAGCTTGATGAATAAAGAACAGTAAATTTAAAGAGGTCAAGTTTTTAAATCAATTCGTTGTTAGGGTAAAATTCATTATAATACTGAAGTCACAATGATAATTCAAATGCTTGCATTGTTATTTAATCTCTATTTCATTAAATACTTTATTTGATGGATATTAAATAAAAGTCTCAACCTTTTAGTTGGGAAGACTACTAGCTCGTGTAGATTCATAAGTTTAAGATTTTATATCACTAGTTTTGGAAACTTTTAAATAGTTAGCTAGTTTCGAGTTTATATACATATCCTTCTTCATTCCATCTCCTATTAAGTGTATATTTAAAAATTTACAATTAAAATATTAGTTTAGCATATAGAGTGAGTGTTAATCAATAATTATAAGACCAAACCACATCTTAAATATTTGACTTCTTAGATTACTACTTATGTCATGAATCTAAAACTTACCAGAAATTGATCTAGGGAAAATGTGAGGCTATCACAGAAAATTCACTTTATTAAGTTTAGTATAGGATTAACAATTTGTGTTATTATAATGTGTTTCCTTTTGATATCTAAACCGGTTTATGTTTGAAGAGTCTAAATCCGTGATATGACTTTTTTATTGATTATGTATAAAAACTTGAACTCGTGATCTAACGTGTCTCATATTCAAGTTGATCATATTTATATTAAAGTTGACAATTTGTATTATTATGTCATATCTTGTTTATCTTAAATTTGATATCATTTATTAATTAAAAAGTTATAATTAAATCTATAAAATATCTATAGATAGAAAGGGAAAAAATATACAAATAATATTTAAATTTTACAAGAAAAATTATACAATATTTTCATATTTAATATATAATTGCAACTCAAACAAAAATTTTAGTAAAGGAAAATCTTACTATACAAAGAAAATCAAAAAATTTAAGTTGCATAACATGACCAAATTAAGTGGAACTATGGATTAAATTTATAACATATTTACCAAATTTTTAAGGGTGACAGACAAAAAATCTGTATGTGAATTTGTAATTTTTTACCTATTTAAGCTATGATGCAATAATAAGAGTATATAATATTACGCCCAGAAGTCACGAAATCGCGAAATCATAGAGTCACAACAATTCCATCATGTAAACTAATATATGATAGTAACTAACCTTATAATGACCATCATAAATATGATTTATATAGGTCGTTTACGACTCTTTACTTTGAAATAAATTATTCAATTAAGACTTTAGCCAAATTTTACAATAATAGTCAAAGCCTTAAGTTGTAGAATTCTTAGGAGATTTTTTATATTATAACAGTCTCCTAACTTACATATTATATATTAGTTCATAATCTTAGAGATATTAACAAGACCTTAGAAACTTGATTATTTAGCCAGTTGATCCTCACTCTCCCATAACTTCAAAAAAGAACTAACCTCCGGATAATTGTATCGTAACATAATAATAAAAAATCAGAACCTACAAGAGAATCTATATGAGTATAAGCAACTACAGCTCAATAAATTAAGTTGGAAACTTATGAAAGTATAACAAACGCAAACAAGGTCATCAAACAATTAATTATATACAATGCAACAAGTAAGTGCCATAACATAATATGGTCTAGTCTGTTGTGAAATCAGAGTAATTTCATCTGTTCTAATCCGAGTTAAAATGTTTCCATTAATGCAACAACTTACAACAAAACCCACATTTATGCAATGGAAACACCACTCTCCCCAAGACTATCCTTTGAACCAATGCCCTTATCCTCGTAACGACCTCTTCTCCTGTCACTTAATTCGACTAAAAATGAGGAAAAAACTATTATACTATCCAACACTATCTTTTTTGAAGGTATTGGTGTTTGGTCGAAGAATCCTAATAATCCCCTAAAGGATTATAATACATGTCAAATGAAGATACTTAGGTTGATTATAATTAAGTACAGTTTAGGGTAATCAAACAATTTCATATCATTCCATTCACATCAATCATCCAATACAACATAGAATATAACACAAAATCAAATACCAAAGCACATGTATACATAACTACTTACAAACACAATCAAATACAATCATAAGTCTCCAAATACTCTAAAATAGTACTCCAAAAATACGATGAAGTATTAAACCCAACTTACTTGGAATCCTTCATTACTCACTCAATCAATCACAAGTTGACTCGTCTCCGTATGTTATATAATATATAATATAAATACTTTTTTAGTATTTATATCTTAATGATATATATATAACTCAATTCTTCATATATACATATTATTTACTATCGATTTATTTTAAGTTAGTTCTAAGTTTGGTTTTCGAATCCGATTCCGATTCAAGTTTTAAATCAATTATGGCTATGAGTATTATACATAAATCCTAAAAATGGGATTCGAATATTAATGTGAAATTAATCATATTAAGCTCGAGTATCCTAATTATCACTTTTGGTCTTAAGTCAATATTCTATTCTACCTAGTATACTTAAATCCTTATAAGTATATCAAATTTACTTTCAACGTGAGAAAATTTGACATTTTTCCTATAATTACCTAAATTTAAGTTTCATATCAAATTTAATACATATTAATATTATTATTGTATTATCCATTTTAACTTAATATTTTATATTTACCATAATTCTAATTTCACATATTATTAAAATTACCTATATTTACTACATAATACTCCTAAAAATCACATCTAACACCCTAAATATCACAATTATCATTCCACATCAGATATGAACATCTTAAAATCCCTAATAATATACTTAATCAATAATTATTCAATTAATCATTAATTAACCCAAAAAATCCCTAATTATATACATATTTTAAGGGCTTAAAAATCACTTAAGAATTTTGAAAATTAATTTCTGAAAAATGCTTCATAGCACTATTCTATATCACTCAAGTAGTCTACACAAAAAAAAAAAAAATCAAGCTCAAAACTATACTCTTAAACTTATTTATTTTTAATTCAAATCATTCTTGGTTTTGCTCGGTTTTGTAAGCACCCTATATTTTTAAATGTAATTAAATCTAATCAATATTTTTTCCTAAATCTACATACAATAAAACATCAGCATCATTTTACCCGCTCTAATCTAGGTTGAGGAGTTTTTATGTTATGTAACAGCTTACAACCAAATCTATGTTTGTGTAATGAAGACACTGCTCCTCCTAAGACTATCCTTTGAACCAATACCCTCATCTTCACTGTGACCTCCTCTCCTATCATTTAGTTCGGTTAAGAATAAGGAAAAGACTAATTTTTTATTCAGCTTTATCTTTTTCGAAGGTATTGGTATTTAGTTAGAGAATCCTAATAATCCCATACAAGGTTACAATGTATATCTTTTTAGGGTATTTAAGTCGATTAAGATTATATTCAGTTTAGAGTGACCAAACAATTTCACACCACGCCAATCACAACAATTATCAAACATAACATAGAGTTCAACATGAAATCAAATACACAAGCACATGCATAAGGCTACTTACAATCGCAATCATACACAAACTTAAGTCTTCGAGCACTCTAAAATAATACTCCAAAATACAATGAAGCATTAAATCCAACTTACTTGGAATCCTAAGTTACTCAACCACTTGTCGCAGGTTGACTCTTCTCCATGTATCCTACAATATAAATACGCTCTTTTTAGTATTTATATTTAGATTATACATATTTTAAATTAGAATTTAACTCAATTCTCCTTATATACCTATCATTTATTAACAATTCATCTTACATTAGTTCGGGGATCGGTTTCCGAAACCAATTCCAGTTCAGGTTCTTATTCGATTTCAACTACAACCAATCCTAAAATATGCTTCGAACCCTAATGTAAAAGTAATCACATCAAGCTTAAGTATCCCAATATCATACTAAGTTTTAATTCAGTATTCTAACTTACTCGGTACATTCTAATCCTAATTAGTGTACTGAGTTTCTTCCCAATGTGAGAGAATTTTATAATTTTGATCCAATTATCTAGAATTAATTTTTGCACCAAATTTAATATGTACTAATATTATTCTTATATTATCCAATTTAACCTATTATTTCATATTTATTAAAATTCTAATTTCACATATTACTAAATTACTCACAATTACTACATAATTCCCATATTAATTGCAATTAACACTCCAAATGTTAGGATTATGTTTCTATTTCAGATATTAACATCCTTAAATATCTAATTACCTTCAAAATAAGAAATTAATTATTTAATCACTTAATTAAGCCAAAATTACCTATTTTTCTCATCATTTTAGGGCTAAAAAATTACTTAAAATTTTTTAAAATTAATTTTAGAAAAATGGCTTCATAGCATTGTTCTACATCACTTAAGTATTCTACAGAAAAAAAATAGAGCTCCAAACTATACTCTTATGCCTATTTATTTCTAATTCTAAACGTGTTCGATTTTATCCAATTTCTTAAGAACTTTATATTTACAGACATGATTAAACTTAATCACTATTTTTATCTAAATCTACATACAATAAAACATCATAATAATAAATTTCATAATTTTCTGAGTATAATTAATACTTTTAAGAAATTTTGCAAAATCGGAGAAGAATTGAGACTCACCTAGTTCACAAGCTTTTTGGCCTCCAACACTGGTTTAGGTATGTTGACCAATTCAGGCAATCAATGTGGAGTAGGTTAGTGGTGGTGGTTTAGTTCCAGGTAGTAATGACTTATGGGTTCGACCTAAAAGCACTAATTGCACAGTTTTGTAAAGAATTTTTCTAAAACCCTAATTTCTCTCCAATTTTCGATTTTCTCAATTTTTTCCAACTCCCAATAGACCAAATGAGCTCAAAGAATTTTCTTACTATTTATAGATCTGTAAAGGAATTTTAGGACATTAATTATATAAGATTTTTTGCTTATTCTCTTCCATTTTGCTTTTTAAGTGTTTGATTTTGCTTCGTTAAATTTTTTTCTTACTTTCCCTAGCTACCAGACTTGATTTGGATGATTCATTATCTCTTTGATTTTTTTATAATTTTCTTTCATTATTTAGTAAATTTTTAGCTAATTTCAGACAATTTAAGTAATTTCGCGTATTTCCACCTACGTATAAATATATGTAGAGTACAAGTAAACACTCCAAAAATATTATTTAGGTCATTCTATAATTTTTACTATATATATAATCCATCTTTAATGATTTATTAGTTTTATGCACTTTTAATAAATAATAAATAATACAATTAAAATTTGAAAATTTTATATTCTTTTATTTTACTACTCATTTTCTTAAATTCAAACTTACGAAGTCACTTTTACTAATATTTCTAATTTTAATTTATAATTTAGATTGAATCGAATTATTTAACTAATCGCTCTAAATTTTGTATACTAAATTTGATCATACAGTCAGTTAGCTTATATTTAGAGCTTACACAGTTGGTAGTGGTCCATGGATTCGGTCCAATTACCTCTATTACACAGGTTTTTTGCAAATTTTTGAAAAAACCTAATTCTCTCACTTTTTCGGTTCTCTCTAATTTTCTAAGATTCTAAACAAACCAAATAAGCTTCTAAAAAATTTTGGCTATTTATAGGGCTCTTAAAAAATTTTGGTACAATAATTTTGATTTGACAAGTACTTTATCTCTTCTAAATTGACTTTTTAAGTATGTGAATTTAATTGATACAATTTTTTTTCTTTTTCCCTGACCTGCCATGACCCAAATCTAGATGATTCCCCACTTCTTTGATTTTTTTTTTCTTATTTTTCCTTGATTTTTTCCATAATTTTTTTTAATTATTTAACATTTTAAGGTATTTTAAGTAATTTCGCGTATTTTTACCAACACGTAAATACATATGGAGTATAAGTAAATACTGCTAAATATTATTTATATTATTCTATAAATTTTAGTATATATATAATTTATCTTTAATAACTCGTTAATTATCGGAACTCATTTTTACATGTTTCTAATCAATAACTGATAATATACTTAAAATTTGATATTACAATATTCTATTATTTTATTACTTATTTTTTTAAATTCAAACTTATAGAATCATTTTTACTAATATTTCTAATTTTATTTTATAATATAGGCTTAATCAGATCCTTTAACCAATCATCTTAAACTTTATGTACCAAGTCTGATCCTACAGTTACATAACATGACTAAAATTTAAGTTACATAACATTATTAAATTAAATAAAACTATGAGCTAAATAAATATTAGTATTACTATTAATGTTAATTTCGAAATTTATCATATTATTTGTCGAATTTTTATGAAAGATAGTAAAAATATGTACATATGAGTTTCATAAACTTTTTACTCATTTAAACTACAACATAGTACGAGGAATTTACAATTAAAAGTATCTCATTACTTTTATTGAGATTTCTAAATTAATGGTTTGTGTAATAAAATGCAAGTACAAAAGAATATATAACATGTCTCATGTTTAGGTTTAAAAGCTGAACCCGAATCCAAATATGGATTTAATCATGTTTAAACGGATTTGATCCATTAGTATATCATATCAAATTTTTTTAAATATTATCCAATTTAAATCGTATTCTATCACGTCTGAATTTATGGTACCGCGAACTTTAGTTTAGCCTTTACGTTTTAGAGTTTGCGTCCTCATTACCGATGCCGAGGCTTTCGATTTGCTTGGGATAGGGGAAGTATGCATTACAGAATCAACTTTTATCTTGCTTTAGCGAGACTTGTTGCAAGAGGAAGGATCATGAAAAAAAACAAAAAAAGGACGCCATGAGTGTTTATTTAGGAATAGCAAATAAATTAATCGATTCAAAGAAAATGTATATCCATAAAACTAAATTTACGATATCTAACACTGCATTTGATTTATTGGAATAGAATAACATCGGAAAGAAATAGCAATTCTGATGTTATTTTATTGTATTATTGAGCTTATTTTTGAGAATAAAATTTATAATTCGTGGGGAACAGCAATTCTTTTAATGAATCGAAGGAATAACAATTCCTCATCTATTCTAGATTCGTGGAATAGGCACTATTTGTGACGTATTTTTTTGCTAACAAAAAACAAAAAAAAAAAAAGAAAAAGGCTATTCCAAATGTAATCAAAAACCTGAATGACGATTTCCTTCCCAGGAAGCAAACGCAACGTAAACGAAATGAAAAATAACTTTGTGTGCACAGATAGGCACATAAGAATATCCAGATAAGACACTCGTATAATTTAATATTTATTTTAAACGGATAACATTATCACATTCTTGGACTGGAACTGGAGCTTGGGGAGAACATATAATTGAATGGGATTTTCTCGAGGAAAGTGATGAGAAGTTAAAAAGGGAAGCAAAAATGTGTGGATTGGATGGAAAAATGAGCAAATGATTGAGGCAAAAAAAGGCTAAGCACAGTATAGAGATTGGATCTAGGAGGGACCGGTTGATCTGTGCAACATTATGAGCCCGGACCCCTTGAGAGTTTGAGAGGACCCCTCGATAGGTTCGCAATGAACCAATGCTCCTGTGCAGGACCCGGATATATTATTATATCCGATACAAGCTCTTTTTCGTGGGCATGGCAGCTTTGTGTTCATAATTTTTTATCAATAATTTACTATAATTTTTTCTCTAATAAATGCTCTTGAAAATACTTGTTAAATAGTTAGTTAAATAAAATTTTTAACTTTTCTTATATTTAATTTGTTTCTTCTAAATATATAAGACTAGGTTTATCTCTGGTTTCTTGACTTGTCTTTTTATGGTGAATAAACACCGTTTAGGTTTCTTGTGCAACAACGTCAGTTCTTTGGATAGAGAAAATTATAAGGAATTTTAAAAGGTTACTTTTTCTTTTTTATTTTTTCTTTTTGAAGTCTTAATTCGTTTTTTTTTTTAATAGTTTTGATTGGTTAGAATGTATTAAGGCAACCTAGAAAAACTTTAAAAAATATTAAAGAATTTTGTAAGAACTGAGATATTTTTAATATTTCACTAGTTTAGAGTTAATAAATGAAGAACGAGGATAAAAAAAAATAAGATAGTAAAAGAAGAGAGATTTTTTTACCGTAGAAGAAGAATAAGAAAAGAAGAGAGAGGGACTGGATAGTAGACATAAACTATGCATAATCATAGGATATTATTACAAATTAGACTTATGATGTTATTTTCTTTAAAACTAAAATAGAAAAAGCAACAGTATTATTTATTTATTAACATCATTTAATTATTGTCACAAATTACGTTCGACATATCATAGAATCTATACTCTATATACATTGGATAACAAGTTTTAGGATAGAATAGAGTATCTTAACTTTATATTTATACTCTATTTTATGGGAACAAATTTTAAAAAATTATTATTCGAAACTTATCTTATAATCTTTAGTAACCATTCAGAATCTATCCGATGAAGCAAAGTCCAAATGGGTGCTCTCTATAATAGAATTACTCACTTACACCTATTATATACAATAGTTTTATTTGACTATTACAAATTGAATCACTTATATGGAATATGTTGTTTAGAATAGCGTGACAATCTTCAAACTGAAAGAATATAGCATTGCATACCAAGAGTTGTCTCCATTTTCAAAAAGGTATTGCAATTGTTACGACCCTTTTAAGTGCTATCTTTGCCTTCGAGACTTCTCTCGTAAGTATGATTAAAAGAACAAGAATTGTCGATGGTCAATAGATACTGGTAACGGAAAAAAAAAATATGAATTAATAAAAACGAAAATTATAATTGGTCAAATGTTGTTACTAAGGAAAAGATACTAGTCACTAAAATGACTATTGATGATTTTCATATCTATATGAAATGATATATGGTTTAGAAAAGAGTTAGAAATCTTCAAACTAAGGAAATACAACATCATATATTAAGAATTGCATTATTTTTGCACTAATTGATAATGCAGAGATTTCAACTATATAGAGAAGAAAAGTGTGTACTCATAAAGGACATCTCTTTTAGATAAATAATTAAAGAAATATTATCGGTGATTTTCATCTAACTTGTATTAGGCTTCTTTGAACATACAAAACAATAAATGTGTTAAAATGCATGCCAAAGTTTCTTTCAATATAACTACTTTAATGTTTAAGTAAGTTTCGAATCAATATGTGAAAACCCAATATAAGTGCGATGATGTATTTAGATCACTTACAAACTCTTAGGGAAGTCCTTCTCTCAAGTCTCTCCCCACATATTTGGCTAAGCTATATATATAATTGTGAGTTAAGGTTAAATCTAGCTTGGGCAGTTAGGCTAAGGCCTAGCGACTCTTTATTAAGCAAGGCATGAATCTTTACACTATGGCCCAATAATGGGCCTGCTCGAGTGTTATGTTATAATATTCTCATCACATTGAATGTATTATGGCTCTTGAGCCCCATTGGGGATGGGGGCGTTAATAAGAGTAGGCGCTCAAGGGTCGAGCACCTTCTTAGTTGTCTAGGGTGCTTCTTCCCATATGCCAAGCTAAAGCCATTCTTGTTGGGCCCTCTCCTCCTTTTTAGGTTTCAAGACTTAAGGTAAGTTTTGGCCATCAATAGAAAAGTAGAATTATTAAAGTCCGAAAGGTTATAAAGGCATCAATAATGAATGATATAAAATAATAAAGTTAAAACATTATAAATGTTAAAAGGTTATTACTAATAAAAAGTATAAGCCAGAGAAGCTTCCAAAAATAGATAAATAAAAGATGTATCTAACTAAGAAATATGTAGAAAATCTCTATAAAAGTTATTCGCTACTTTACACTTCCCTTGATAGAAGAAAAAAAAAAGGATGAAAATCCTTTTTTCCAAATATCAATTATCCTTATTAAAATTCAAAACGATTTGAAATAGCATATCTTCAGTTTTGAATACTTAACTATCAAATAAAACCAAGATGGATTTGAAAAGTTGAAGCAGGACCCTTTGAAATGTACCTAAATTAGAGTAATAGCTCAAGATTTTAAGTTTGCAAACTTAATTCTCTTAAAATTATTGGCACGAAAAAACTTTTTTTTTTCAATTTATTACTAAAAGTCTATCCTTGCTTTTAATATACGGCTATATATTGCCATATGATTTGGTATAATTGCAAACCTCTTAAGTTTTGATCATGTATGGATATATTTCTAAATTTTCAAAGTATAATTTTGCCTCCAATAACTTCTAAAATATGCATATAATCTCTCAATACTTTTTCTAAATCTCCAAATTGTCGCTACAATTGTTACAAATAGCAACGAGTTTGGAATGTATGCCCGTATTTTTAAAAATTATAAGGAAATAAATTCATGATTTGAAAATTTTAGAAGGCCTATACAAACTTGATTAATAGTTGAAGAGACATTTTATGATTTGCACATTATAATTTTGAAGTTTTCTAGTGAAGGTGTTTTAGAATTTTGCTCAAATGGGTCACATTGGTTTCTCCAAGTTGGGTGTAATAATTGTAACTTTGTGTTAATGACAATTGGTTTGTTCTTAATGGATATACTTAGAAAACTTGTTAAGAGTTTAAGAATAAATATTTTCAAATACACACTTCTAAGAGAAACTAAATGCTTTAAAAGATTGAAAGACTAAAAAGATTTCCATTGACATCTTAATAAGTGCGTTAGTATTTATTAAGATTATCTATTTTAATTCTTATAGCCCCATCAAAGTTTTGATCTGATAACATTAACTATGGTGGGTACTTTAAGGCTTTAGTCATGCAAACGGAGGAATTATTCACTAGAGAATTGATATTTAGGATTAAGTGAAAGATAAAATATTTTTAACAGTTCTAATAGATGGTAAACGTTATATGAAATTGTGTAATTACAGTATAACGTTGCAACTCTAGTGCAGTGTTCTTAAGTCTTAGTAATGTCATCATCTATTTTTACCACTTTGATAATATTTATCCTCTATTTACACCACTTTAGTAATGCTCATCCTATATTTGAACTATTTAAAAATTTTATCGATCATTTATTTAAACTTAACCTTCATCATTCTTCATTTGTTGTGTCATTTTTCCTATCATGAGAAATTGATACTTTTTTTTTTTTTTTTTTTGCAAATTTCAAAGAGGCCCTTGAACATAGACCACAAGTGCCAGGAGTTTTTTTTTTTTTTTTTTTAACTTTTTCCTTCTTTAATTTGCATGATAATTGCTGCATTATGAATTAAATCTCTTCCAATATTTTTGCAAGTTCTTGTTGATGTATAGAGTTTTGGGGGGCGGTTGGTGTTGGAAAAGAAGAACAACGGTCCCTCCTTAGATATTAGTTCTTTTCAAATATAGTCTTGGACTTCTCTTCTCGTCACACAAAATCGAGTTCTGCTAGCTGTAACATTATAATTTGATAGCTGCACATGTAATCAATCAACCATTTTTATAGTACCATTACCCCACTGGAACCTAACCTCTAACATTATAACCACCGATTTGGTGTTTCAAGGAGTAGGAGGTGAGTCGGCTACAATTAATGCAGATATAGTGAAGATACTGTCTGTTTCTGAGATAGTAGTATTGCCTTATCTCGAAGCTTCATTCTGAAAGGTTGGCCTACATGGATGTTGATGAATATCATTTTCATATCGTGGACAACGACAATTTGGCTAGGAGTTCTATTGCTATCAAACAAAAAAACCCAAAATCAATGTCCATCTAAAAGAAAGTGGTTTCAGATTGTTTAACCATGAAATGCCGTTTTCTTTTTCCCGATTCACGAAAATCACATCATGAGGAGGAAAGCCCTTGAATGGTCGGTGTTCAAGTCTCAGCCTCGCCGGACTCATACGTGGATTTTTTTCCCCCTCTTTAACGAGTAGAGATAATGTCGCAAATATTACTTCAACTACGGTTAAAAACTCAATTTACCACAGAAATTTTCAGTTTATCAAATTTGACATTTAATTAGAACTTTTCATATCATTGTTACTATTGGCTACGTGTGTGTATATACATATATATATATATATATATATAACATATTTTATTTTGATTGGTGGTTAGATTAATAAATAGTAATGATGACACCAAAAATTTTAATCAAGTATCAAATTTGACCGCTTGAAAGTTCAAGTTAATAAATTAAATTTTAAGCCAAAGTCCTAAGAAATTCTTTGCCAAACTGCACTTCATTATGTTTACGAGATATTTCATTATTATTAATTGGCCTTTTTTTTTTTCCCTTGAAAATGTAAAAGTAAGATATTAGTATCATAAAATGTCTCATAAAAGAGAAAAACAACAAACCCTTGATATATTTATGAAAATTTGAAACGAGAAGTGGGCTAAGTGGATTTTACATACACATAAACATGCCATGCAAGTAATAATCTAACGGAAATGGTTAAATCGAAAGTTTCAAGCCATAAACCCATCATATATGTGAGAAACAACAAAAGCCATGGAAAATAAGAGGAAAATAAAGATAAAGCGATGAAATTGGGTTCGCATATATGTGTTGTTGCAGGGTTGATCTTATTCTTCTGTTGGGTTTGCGGCTCTCTTAACTCATGGGCTTCTTAAAATAATGATTGGCCCATCTCTATCGTTTTCTTGTTTGAAATTGAACCAAGTAATCTGGGCCCTCTCTTAAAGGGAAAGCACTTGGGCCCTCTTGCAATTTTGCTAGCCCATGGATAAACAAAAACATAGTCCCACGACAAAGTCCATTCTGCTTAATCACGTGAGGCCACAGGAGGAAAGGAACATAATCTTCTAATGCTCTCATGTCAATTGCTACGTCAAACAAGGGCTTCCCAGGCTGCATTTCGTGACTGTCTATCGTTTGGTTTACTGGAACGAAGCAAAACGGCCATTGTGTTTGCATTGGACGAAACGGAAGGAAGGGGATGGAACTGAAATGATATATCATGTTCCATAGATTTAGTAAAGAGGGAAGATTAGGGGAAACGGATGGAGATGAGTAGAAAGATTTTCCTTTTCAGTTTGATTTTCTTTTTCTCCAATTTCGGTGAGAAATGGATGGAAATCGATAGAAATGAGAAGATAATTACAAAATTGATAAAAATGAGAATTTCTCCTCTTTCAAGTTGTAATACAGTTTGCAATTAAAAAAAAAAAAGAATCATCAAACAAAATCAGGGTGACTTTGTTAAGTATTAACTTTTTTTTTCCTTCATTTCTTTTTTTTTTTAAGCAAATTAGACAAGAAAAATAGAAATATTTCTCTCCATTGCAATTTTTGGAATGTATGAGGAAAAATGACCTCATATTATAAACTTGTTATCAAAAAGATAAATGCATTTTCAAATATGGATATTCAAGGTAAAAGATGTCTTAAGATGTAATCTGTATATTATATCAAAGAAAATACCATAACTGAAACAAGGATAAACTAATCTGTCAACATGTAAGATAAGACCATTAGATTCTACAAACAAAATGAACTCGTATCATAAGCAAATTATTAAAACTTTCAAGTTTTCACTCCAAAACAACCTTTTTGAAGCATAAATTAGGGTGAAAAAATAAAATACAAGACGCCGAGTTAATACTTGCACAATAATCTACTAAAGTTTTAATTTAGTCTTAAAACTTAGAAGAGCAGATGTTAAAATCAGTCCAAATAGATCTTACTCATTTATTGAATTTCCTCAGTATCATGTGCTTATTTTAATGTGGGCAATATGTCTACTCAAGAAACCCAGCCCAATCGAATATATTTCTGTCGCAGCCAATAAATTCCTATAAACATATTACAATGTTGGAGGCGAAAAGAAAAAAAAGGGAGAGAAAAGAGAAGAAAATTACAATGGGAAAGATATAGAGAACGTGCCATGATTGGACGGAAATGATGTGCATAAATATAAAATAGCATACTGGTCTTTATAATTTTTGTTTTTTTCGAAAACCAGTTGTGGTCTAATTAGAACTCACAGTACATGTTTCCGTTTTTTTTTTTTTTTATTCATATAGATTTCTGTCTAGAAAAAGTCAACCCATGATAAAATTCGTTTGTGTTTTTTAATTATATATAAAAACCTAAACTCTTAAGCCTACACGCTTAATAAGCATGTTTTGTATCCATATTAAGCATGCTTATCGAATAAAAAGTTATAAATAAATTTACAAAATACTTATAAATACAAAGAAAAAATAGTTATAATGAATTTATAAAATACTTACAGATATAACAAAAACTTTTAAAAGAAAGTATTATCAATAGAATTTTGCCAATAGAGTATTGTGGATTTGGACTTTGCATTTGCGTAATGAGCCTGCAAAATAATACATGGTGAGGGATACTAGAATGTAATCCGGTGTGATCACTGCGATACTTAAATCAATGTTTCGTATGTAAAGAGAATATAAGAATATAAAGAAGCTCGAATATAGTTTGAATATGCAAAGAGTGTAACTAAGTTATCATTTAGATGTTAGCTGATTTTATAGAAAGGGCAACCAGAAGTTAAGAGAGCAAGAGTAGCACTTTAATATGTCCGTATGACATGGGTGGAAGGAATGTGTAGTAACGTGGTTTGAATTTGTGGGGTCATAGTTATTAACCTAATCTCTAAACCTTATCCTCTTGTTTACTAGCTATTATGAGCTTTGAGGTTAGGTAGGCCGTTTGTTGGGCTTATACTAAGGTTGGCTATAAAGACAATAGGGTCAAGCATTAGTAAATCAAACTGAGCCATGGGTCTAGATAGGTCGAGGTGAGTCTAAGAGACCCATGTTCAAAATATCCTATCAACAGAAAATGCTCATGTTGGCAAAACAGTTATATAGACCACTAACATCCAAGGCTTCTTTTATTCTATATCTGTACCATGTGAACCAGATGCACTTTAATGTACAAATAAAACTAAATATAAAAAGTACTGAATAATTTTATCATTCACAAATTTCTTATAATCCTCAATTTGGGTTCTTATAATAATCACAAGGGATGAAAACAGTTCATTAGGTTTTATAGATCAAAAAGAACGCAATGAAGATAAAAAAAATAAAAAATACTATGTGTGACATGCAATAAAATATATATATTAATAAAAGATTATAAAACTATATTTTTCCTAATAAAAAGTATCGTCTTCTCTTAAGGATAGAGTTTAATTGAAATTTGAATTCGATTTGTGTTTAAAAATGTGCTTACCACAAGAACTTCAAACATAATCCCTCTGGCGTTAGCCACTTATACGTTAACGAGAATAAATTCTAATCCATTATATTACTAAATAACTGGGATTAGAATTAGAAAGTAAAATGTTATATCCCTTTTCGCTTTTCTTTGTATATTTCTTTAAATAGAGAATCATTATTTTTAACTCTTTCTTCTACCCTTGTCTCTTTTAAAAATTAATGAAATAAACCTTTCATTGTATGAAATTTTCAATTGCTAGAACCTTTCAATTGCATAACAATTAAATATGGAATTAATGGTAAATAACTTTTAATTGCCATAAACTTTTCAATTGTAATTGAATATGGAATTAATAAATTTCATATCCTCTCAATTACCGTGAACATTTCAATAGCAATTAAACATGGAATTAATAAATTCCATCTACTTTTACACAAAAAGACAATAATAAAATACATAACCTTTAAAAGGTACTTAATCGTAAATATATACTATACAATAAAATAAATTGCTTCCAATTTATTATTTCGAATCAATATATTTTAGCTTCAAAATAAATACCGACAAATTTTAGTATTCATTAAAATTTTTTGTTAAAACTTTGTTCCTATTAATCGTACTATAGTGTGTAACCCTAGGTTTCTATACATGAAGGTAATGTTTATATAAACATAAACCAAAGTAAACGTATAGCAATAGTTATTGATTATCCAACATAATAGAAAGTGTAAATGAGAAACCACTATGAATCGATTACTATGTAATTAAATCTCTTCATTAAATGATATTCTAATTAAACAATTACATATCATGTCATTAATGTTTAATCATATTACTTGATTTCCAAGATAAAATAGACTCAATAATATTTGTCATAGCCACGAACTTACAAGTCACTATTATCTTAACTAACTGGCCTTAAATATCGACTTTTTAATCTAAATGAGTAATGAATTCTATCTTGACTCATCATTATCCTCTTTATATTTTATGCCATACCTAATAACCGTATTATTTACAATTCAAATAAAGACTGTATTTAATAGCATTAAAACATAACATTCCATATATAAGATATATAAAGATTTCAAGTCTAGAGATTATTTATGTTGGTGTTATCTATTAGCAGACCATGTTCGTACTTACTTAACTTTGAACACCCACTTATATAACTTGGATATATTTCCCTTGATCCAATAAAAATGACATTAGTTATATAACATGTTGGTCTAAATATTTATGTCACTTCTATATATTTATCTGACTAATGACAACTTTTAGATAATACAATATAATGAAATCTCACTAATAATACACATTTATTATAATTCTATATATACTCTAATTATCTATAAGATTTTATTGTAAAATATATATCAATAAAAAAGTATATAAATACAATAAATACTTGTTTTTTATAAATAATATCTATAAATACATAAAAAATATCGTAGCATATTGTACACACAAATTATAATAGAGTTTACAGTTAAATTTTAGCTATTTTGGCTAACTAATGTAACTCAAAATTTTTAGCTCATTTATATAGATATAATTCAACACTTCAATGGTCCATTTAGAAATAACACCAAAGACTTCAGACATAAAAATGATAAATAGAATATATAGACACAAGAAAACTTAGTTCGGTGGGTCATTTATAATTGCTTATCTTATACTCGTATATTGAATTTGAAAATAAACCAAATAAGAGAGGGGGTGGTTAGGGTGTGGGAGGTGTTATGGGAAGGAAAGGATACTTCCTCAATCATAACGTTATAAATTTTCATTAAATACAGATAGTTAATTATTTAGATTTTCCACTCACGAGTTAATGTATATAAATCATAAGTAGGAGTTGCAAATTGGTGTAAATTCTATCTTATTAAAAAGGGAACTTGACTACTTATTTACCAAAAATAAATAAATAAATAACTTGCATCAATCTATCTAACAAGCATTAAAATATAACATAATTCAAAACTCTTCAAAAAAATAAAAATAAAAAACCCAATGAAACATGGGTTCATAATTTTTAACCTATTTAAACTACGATATGATAAGAAAAATATATAGTTAAGAGTAATAAATCTTATAACTTTATTTAAGATCTTTAATTTGGAAAGAAGATATTTATACAATAAAATAAAAATACGAGAAGAAGAAAGATATTTGAAAGCTAAAAATACTAACTTGTGATTTTGTAGTGCTCCTAAAGTCTAAAGTGACTTTGAAAATTATTAAAACCCTAAGAATGGATTCGTAAAATGTTTATGAAAATTATTTAACAAATGAGTTCATAAGTGATTCAAGAGCTAGATACAAATCCAGATACAAATTTAAAAGGTTTTTTTTGCCAAATTTAAATGGGCTTGAAATGGTAAAAAAAAAAAAAAAAACGTTTTGTATTTCATATCCATTTTTCTTGTACACAAACTTATTTAAGTTGTGTTGAATGGTTTTCCAATCTTTTGAATTGAATTCTAAATTGCTAGTAGTAAGTGTAAATAAGAATAGATTAAAAGACTAATCAAATAGATCTAGACTACAAACCAAATCAACCCTATCTTTTTTACCTACCATAGTAAATAGCACTTAGAAAGAACTAAGCATCGTTCTTATGGAAATACAAGAAAAATAGCAAAGTATAAAATTTCTAAAGTTTAAGAGCATCTTTTAGTTTTGAGTAAATCAAAAGTTTAAATAAAGTTTAATGCCAAAAACCTATCATATATATGAGAAACAATAAAAGCCATGGAAAATGAGAGGAAAAAAGGGGATAAAGTGATTAAATTAGGTTCATATGTAAGTGTTGTTGCAGGGTTGATCTAGACTTAAAGGCTGAGTCGAACCCAGCCCGAACTCGACTTGTTATGATCTTAAGGGCCCTTAAGCCAAGACCAACTTGACTAAGGCCAGTTTAGGGCCGGTTCAACAAGGCCCGCAGATTCACAAGTCAGTTTAACAGCTTGTGACCAATCAATTTTTTTTCTTTGAAAATTTTTTCTCCTTTCTTGCATTGCTTTATTTTTCTCTTTCCATAAACAATAATTATGTATACTAATATATGCAACTTTAAAATTTGAAAAAAAATATAAACAACAATTTTGCATACTAACACATACAAAACAAATTTTCAAAATAAAACGCATGATACACATTAAAGTACATGTTATTCGCACAACACTCGACACCGAGTCACAATTGATGTAGTGACATTAAATACCTTATATGATACAATATCATAAATAATTAACATGCACTTGATAACATAAGAACTTAAACAAAAAAACCCAAAAAGCAACAACAAAGATTTAAAAGACAACCAAACACATATAATCTTGATTGATTACTTTCCGACTTCATTTTTTCTTTCGCATCTTCACCAATTGCATTTGAGTAAATCATGAGTTTGCTGCCTTATATTCTAATGGGTGATACTATTTTATATGTTTTTTAAATTCCTTTTTATCAATCCAATCGTTGGGCTTGCATACCTTACACTCCGCCTCCAGGACATGCTCATCTATACCATTCACATTTATGCCGTCATGGAAAATATCTGTCTCATGATATGGATCCCTTCTTCAAGCTAGTGCTCATGCACGTGGGTAGAGGGTAATTGTTGGACTCCAGATTTATCATCTACTTCGTTGTTATTGCAAAATTTTTGCATTAGTACAGTATCTTCCTACATGTAATTATGAATCTCGATTTCCTCGAGTTCAATTTTCATCCTTTTTAGAGATGAACTTAAGGAAGAACTATGAAAAAAACGATTCATAATGTAAGGAAAATATTTTCAATAGAGAGTAGATTTTAGCACAAAGTTTTTTTTTTTTTTTTTTCCAAACAGAAATAAACTGTATCTTGTAGAGTAAGTACATTTGTGTTATATGGTGTAACAAATGAAAGTAAATTTTAATAGAGAAAACTTCAAGTAGTAGCATAAAATATTGTTGTGCTAAAAAATAATACGGAGTGTTTCAAATTCATGTAGAATGAAGAACGAGTTTTTGTGAGATTTGGATGAGTGTCAACATGAAATTTATATTACGCACGTTTGTTGAAAATTTTGAATCCATTATTTCAAAACTTATAATCTGAAAGTTTCAGAATGTTAATTATTTTTTAGATGTTAAAAAATCATAACGATCTAAATGTTTAAAAAGTTTGTCACCTAACATTTATTGGATTTATTCATCCAATTCATTTCCTCATCTACTTTTCCTCTAATTAATTTCATTTGCTCTTCATTGGTATTCATTCAATATATGTTGTCATATCACCATTTAATTGCTCTGTTTTCCTCTTTTCTTTTCTTTTTTTTCTTTTTTGTTAAACAGACCTAGGTTCAACCACGCCTTGTGTCATGGACGCGGCAGATCATATAGGTCCAACCATGAGTCAGATCTAACCCTTTCTTAAATCTAACCATGAGTCTATTGGGTTTGTGATGCTCTTAACTCATGGGCTTCTTAAAATAATGATTGACCCATCTCTATTGTTTTCTTCTTTGAAATTGGACCAAATAAAATAAATCAGGGCCCACTATTAATTTTATTCCCAAGGAAAAGCACTTGGGCCCTCTTTCAATTTTGCTAGGCCTTTGGTAAAACAAAAACATAGTCCTACGAGCAAGTCCATTCTGATTGATCACGTGAGGTCACAAGAAGAAAGAAACATATCCTCTAGTGCTCTCATTTCAACTGCTAAGTCAAACAAGGCCTTTCCAAACTGCATTTCATGTCAATCGTTTGGTTTATGGAATGGAAGAAAACGGACATTGTGTTTGCATTGGATGAAACAGAAGGAATTGGATGGAACTGAATTGAAATATTATGTTTCATAGATTAAACAGTGGAAATCGGCGGTAATGGAAAGAAATGAGTAAATAGATTTTTGTTTTGAGCTAGTGTTAATGTTATCATATCTAAATTGATCTGGCCAATTCAATTTAACTTAACTTGATACATTGATAAAACTAATTCGAATCACTCATTTGATTTTCATTGATAGTGATTCCGGTTCAACTAAGCTGATTATATCAGTCTAATCTAATTTTTATAAGAGTTCACTAGGTATTTTTCTATGTTAAAATATATATATATATTTATATATTTTTTTCATTTTATAGAAAACACACTAATTTACTAAAAGAGTAAATGTAGATTAAAGAAAAACAGAAAATAAACAGTAAAACACTTTCAATGTTTAACTCTCAATAATGAATGTATTTCTCAATATATAAATAAATATAAATTATATTATAATATTTTTATTAATCTCGATTCAATCCCGATTGATCCTTAAACCCAATGAGAAGACAATTACATAATTAATAGAAACGAGAATCTCTCATCCCCATATTGTAATGTAATTAGAAAAAAAAAAATCATCAAATGAAATAGGGGTTACTTTGTTAAATATGAACTTTATTTTCTCTTCATTTTCCTTTTCTTAAGAAAATTAGACAAAAAAGTAGAAATATTTCTCTCCATTACAATTTTTCAAATGTATGAGGAAACATGACCTTATATTATAAACTTATTATTAAAAAGATCAATGCATTTTCAAATATGGATATTTAAGGCATACAGATGTAATCTGTATATTATATCAAAGAAATACCATAAATGAAAGAACATATAAAACAACACCACAAGATTCTAAAAGCAACCTGAACTCGTATCATAAGCAAATTATTAAAACTTTCAAATTCCCACTCTAGAATAACCTTTTTGGAAGTATAAATTAGGGGAAAAGACAAGACACTGAGTTATCACTTGCACAATAGCCTACTAGAGTTAACTTTTAATTTAGTCCGAAAACTTAGAAGAGGAGATGTTAAAACGAGTCCAAATAGATTTTACTCATTTATTGAATTTCCTCGGTGTCACGTACTTATTTTAATGTGGGCTAAATGTCTACTCAAGAAGCCCAGGCCAATCTGATATATTTCTGTCGCAGCCAATAAATATGTCTACAAACATATCACAACGTTGGAATTGTGAAAAAAGAAAAGGAGAAAAGAAAGAAAATTACCATAGGAAAGACGATGCAGAGACAACAAGCAATGATTGGACGGGAGTGATGTTCATAATATCGAAAAGCATACTTGTCGTTATAAATTTCTTTAAAAAAAAAATAAACATTTGCAATATAATTAGAACTTGCAATTCATTTTATTTAATCATATTTTGTTTTCATATTTAAATAAGCTTGTATAAAAAAAACTCAACTCATAATACGATCCATTTATTAGTTATATATAAAAAATTAAATTCTTAAGTTAACTTGTTTCATAAGCTTATCTTACATCTGGAATAGACTCGTTTATCGATTAAAATGTTATAAATAAATTTATAAATACTTATATATAGAAAGAGAAAATGGCGATAATGAATTTATAAAATACTTACAAATACAGTTGTATTTTTTAAAAGAAAATATTTCTATTGACAAAACAATTACATAAGACCACTAACATTTGAGGTTTCTTTTATTCCATATCTACACCGTGTGAACTATGATGTAGTTCAATATATAAATAAAACTAAATATAGAAAGTACCCAATAATTTTACCATTCACAAATTGCTTATAATCATCAATTTGTGTTTTATAATAATCACAAGGGATGACAAGAGTTCACAATAGAATTTTAATTGTTGTGGTTAAACAATATGACTCAAATTTTTTACCTTCTTTATATAGGTACAAATTACAATTTGACACTTTATAGTCCATTTAGAAATATTATCAAACACTTCGAATATAACAATGATAGATAGAATATATAGACACAAGAAGGCTCAATGAGGTAAGTTATCTATGAAGGTACAATTCAACAAATCATAGTCCATATAGAAATATATAAATACTTTAGATATAACAATTATGAATAGGACATTTATTCAAAGCTCTTTAAAAACTCTTTGAAAAAAACAAATGAAATGCATGGATTCATAACTTTTTGCCTATTTAAATTGGAATATAGTAATAAAAATAAATATACGAGAATAGTATATCTTATACCTCTAATTAATATTTTTGACTAGGAAAGAAAATATTTGTGCAAAAAAAAGTGAGAATATGAGAAGAAGAAAGAAATTTAAAAACTAAAAGCACTAACTTGTGATTTTGTGATGGCACCAAAGTCTAAAAAGAGTTTGAAAACTATTAAAACTTTGTAAATGTAGGGTTCTAAATAGTATTGTCACACTGGAGCTGCATGAAAGTCACATTATACATGACCTCAGAGGAGTAATATGTAAATGGTATTGCAAGGTGAATTTGGAGAAAAATGGTTGGAAGAAGAAATAGGCAATCTCGATAACTCAAGCATACTTGTGACAGGTGAGAGATCTATTGATCATCAACATCATTATTCTTGAGTATTGAATCGTTTTTCACTTAGGCTATTTAGATATTTGAGGGCAAGGAATCTACAAAATAATATTGTTTCTCTGATCTCTATAGTTTTTGCAGTTCTTATTGAAAAGGTATGGTTAGGTATTTATAGACTCATAGGTTCGATAACAACCGTTAGATCACGCTAACAATCAATGGCCATAAATAAACTTGCTCATTCAAGGCTATCCTAGTGAGTCTGTTATGGGTTTAAGGCTAGTAACCTATCTTATTGATTGTGAAAGCCTGTTTGAGAGAAGTTGAGAACAAATAAATCAATTCAATAATCCCTGTTTCGAGCTTATTAGGCCAAATTTCCTTAAATCATCCTAATTAAGAACTAGACTCTATGGATTCTATTACTTAATCTAAAAAGTCAAATCCAAATAGATGATAATTAATAATGAATTAACAATGGGCTTAGCTTAATACAAAATTAGCCCACTACAAACCTTAAGTTAAACGATTTTATGATATGTTTATGAGAATTGTTTAATAAAGTGGTTTATAAGTGATGTAGGAGGTAGATATAAATTAAATTTGGATATAATTTTAAATGAATTTGAACTGATTGGATTTCTTTGTGTCTTATATCTAATTTTTTTTATACATAAATCTATTTATATCATGTTGAGTCATACCAAGATCCTATGAATTAAAATCCAAATTGCTAATGGTAAGTGTAATTAGAAATGGATAAAAACATCAAATTAGATCCAGATTCCAAACCACAAATCAAATCAAACCGATGTTTTTAACACAGCACGATAAATAGCATCCAGAAATAACTGAACATTGCACTCATGGAGGTACAAGAAAAATAGTAAATTATAAAATTTCTAAAGCTCGAGAGCATCTTTTAGTTTTGAGTCTTAAATACAAGGGTCTCTGCGTGCACCTCAAGTTACTACCGTCCCCACCCGACGATAAATTAAAATATATAAATAATAGAGCATTATTGTGCTAAGAATAAAGTGCTGCATGATTCCAAACTCCATTATTATTATTTTGCAAAATCCACACGCGTCACGATGTCGATGGCAATATGCACATAATATATATATAACATATATAATATTTTTATAATATATACGTTCGGTGTCTCCAAAACTGATGGAGCTTATTTTATTGAATTTCGTATAAAGGGAAGAAACCAAAAGCTGAGTGTTACTAGATTTTTTTTTTTTTTTTGTCTCTTGAAAGCAAAAAATAAAAAAATTATTCCCATGCTGTGGGTAGGTACTATTACTATTTTGGCACCTACCTAGTCATCACATAACGAGATCATCACAGTATTCTTGGTAGGTTTGACCCGCATATCTCAATTTATGCACAAATCTATACAGTGTATTTTACCATGATTATATAGACTATGTCCATTCTTTTCCTTGGAATTAGGTCACAACCCTACTATTTATCCAAACTACAATTGATTGAGGAAAAATAAAATAAAAAAAATAGTCTAGAGAATTAATGAATAATAGTTAGGAATTTAGCAATATATCTTTATTAGAGGTCTTGAACGGGATTGGATTAGATTTACCTCTTCTAAATGGTATTCTTAATCCATATTTATATTCTTTCCGATCATATGTTGTCATGCAAAAGTAATAGAGAAAAAAATGAAATCCAAATTAACTATTATACATAGCTATGTGCATATAATTTGAAGAAAAACAGTCAAAATAAACCACTATGTTGAAATACCTAAACTTTGTTTTAATGGAACCTTTAAGACGAAATAACCATTTCTTTAGGAACTTTCTTTAGTAATATATTAAAGGCCTTGTATTTATGTATAGGTCTTTATTACCATTTCTTCATTTTTTTTATTTTTATTTTTTGCATTTTTATGAAGTTTCAATGGTTAGATGAAATGTTGTTATTATTTTTTATAATTATTGTAAATAATGTAAGAGTAATTTTATTAAGAATAGATTTAGTGACTTTAATAAATTTTATAGTAGATAATAATAATAGTCATAATACTTTATTTTCATCATCATTATTACTACAACAACAATAACAACTACTACTATTATTATTACTATCATCATCATTATTTATATTAGTTAAGAGAAAAGAAGGAAATAACCACTATCTAATTACTGTTTCTATCAGGACTTTAAAGGGGACTTAGTAGGATTACCTAAAATTTTCATAATATGTGTGCACTTATGATATGAAAACCGTCTTGCAAGTTAGAGATTGTAAGACTCTAAATAATAAATTACTAAGATTATTAATTTTCAAGTAATTAATTTATTGTAACATAACATAACATAATATATAATATAATTATAAATAACTATAGATATCCAATATCTCACAGTTCCTCAGAACCGCAGAGAATCAACATCCCTTATTAAATAATAAAATAGGTTGTACTAGCATTAAAAAAAAATATACAGAAAAATTAAATTATAGTAAGTTTTAACATATAAATATTTTCTACAAAGAATATTTATATATCATTTAAAGAGTACTCAGCTACTTCTAATACTAGTATATGTATTTTCATCTCGCACTCGGCACTCGAGACATATCTTAATCCTATCGTAAGTAAACCTGCAAAGGAAACTAAGGGGAAATGAGCATAAAACAACTCAATGAGTTCGTCCCTCACTACTACCATTCAAGCAAGTTATCACACATACAAGTAAATTATCTACATACAAAATGAATGTAGGCATGATGAATGCACGCAACACATCCATAGGAGTCTGGAATTATGTAAGGTATAAAATTACGTTGTCTACACTTCGATTATCCCCTATACTTACCTGCACAGAACACCTTAGCTTACTTGTATGGTGCTACCTAATGCGAGGCTACCTAGGGGCACCACCCCTCTAGGCAGCACTCAACTATTACCCTAGTCAAAAAAAGAATTTCAATCCAAATTGATGGATCTTAAACTAGGACCATCCACCATCTAAGGCCCCTCGGGCACAAACATGCGAGTCTTCTTGCAACCAAAATTATTCAAGACCTTACAGGCACAATAAAGCGAGTCCTTTCACTATCAATTAGAGATTCCATGCTAGCTTTGCTTTAACGTTAAAATATTATTTATGGCTCAACGAGCCCTTACAGAGATCATACAAAAATATATTTAAGAGTAGAAAAACTTTTTCCAAAAACACTTTTCTCAAGATTTTTGCAAAGCTAATACTCTCAATTCATACTTTTACCAAGTCATAGGCATGCGACGAGTATAATTGGTTATTTTGGTCTGATACTTATATTTATCAATTTAAAAAGGTTGTCACATAGATGATAGCAAACAAGCAAAGTAGTTATTCAGACATACAAGCAACAGCAAGCACCAAGCAGTAAAACCTCATACAAGTAACACATACAAGTAAGTAGCAGGTCATTAGAACTTCTTCACCTGGATTATTGCTCATTCTCCAAACCTTTAGGGTTTTCAGAACTCGATATTGAACGCCTAAATCAAAATAGTAAAACTTATAAATATTTTGAGAAATCAGACTCCTTAATTAACTAAAAGTTTATTATAGTTTATCATAGTTTTCCCCAATATAACCCAAGTATAATGCGTATAGGCTTTACCATACTCAATGGGATTAATAATAACTATTTTCTTATATTTGTAAGTTATAAGATTTCCTTTATATATTTAGTAACTTTTCATTCTAATTCCGATATTTGTAAATTTATAGTCGTTTTTCATCGTTTTCGGACGTACGTTCATACGATGATGTCCGTTTTGGATGTTAAGACCCGTGTTTTACAATGCGGGCTAAACTTATTGAAATTTTAACTTATTGAAGTTTAATTATTCTTATTGCTTATGTTTATATCCTATTTTAGTACTTTATGATTGAATTAGTTATTAGATTCTTATACTTAGGAAATTTTACATTAATATTACTAATTTATGTACTTAATTAAGTTTAATTCAATTTAGGAAGTGTATTAGGATTTAAAAGATCTTTGACCCCTAAGTACGTGTGTACATATATATGTTATATTCTTATGTAATATTATAATTTATTATTTTACAAGCTTATATTTATGTCATGGCTTATGTAATCTTTTGATGATGTCATGACTTATATAATCATTCATTACATATAAATATACATATATATTCTTATGTATGTATATCCTTATGTACTCATACATATGTTATATACATATCTATACTTCTAATATACTAATATATATACTAATGTACTTATACATGTACTAATACATACAACCATATACACATATGATGGCATACGTATTTTTATACGTATTTTCGTATGCCTTATTTACTCTCTTAAGAAAGCTTATCGAATTTAATTTTTTTGTATTTTAAGGGTGTCTTTAGTATGGTATATGTATGTATAGTTAGTATATGCCTTATTTTAGGTTATGTATATAATGGATACTTATGTACAAAAGGCTTTATACATGTATTTCTCTAATATACCTTTATGTATACATACTTAAAACATGTACACATGCATCTTTTTCCATTGTCTAAAGATTCCTCCACTTCTACACATAAAGATTAAAACTTTAAGCCTTAATCAACATATATATACACAACACATAACTACCTAACCTAACTTAACTCTTCATCTAACTAGTAAAGAATATGAAGCAAGACATAGTAATATAAGAACATATCTTAATTTGCTCTTGAATATAGATACGAAGTTGAAAAGTAAAGAAGAGTGAAAGGGAAAAGGAAGATACAGTTGGGAAAGGAGAAGAACAAAGGGACTTTGTTTTGTGTTCTTTTGTTTTTGAAAAGGAAAACAAATGGGATCTAGGAAAGGGAAAGAAGTGGACGGCAAAAGTGGAAAAAGGAAGGGAAAAGCCAAAAGAAAAGAAAAGAAATCATGAGAAGGAAGAGATATTTTCTTAAGTGAAAGTGATATTTTGTTGATTTTTTCATATGTTGACTTGGTTAATTTTTCAAAAATAAATACCATTTTGTGTACATAATGAAGTACTTAAGGAAAATTAGGAGAAATATTAAGGAAATGAAAAAAAAAAAGAAGTTTAGTGAATTGATTAGTAAAAATAGATAATGAGATCTTCCATTAGATATTTATATCCTATATGTACCATTTGATAAGCTACTTAGTGTAATTAAGATGAAAAATGTCATTTAGGGTATTAATGTTCACTATATATAATTTAAGCATCAACTAAACCCTTAACTTTATGTAATACTAACCTAGTTATATACATAGAAGATGAATGTGATCTATAATACAATATCTTAGTTTCTAAAGGATTACTTTAGTATTATAAATATTTGTGAATGATTGTAAGTTATCTTTAATCTTTTACTATTGATTTAGTATAATACTAATGTTATATTATCACTTAGGATTTTAAGAGAATTAGTGCTTGTATATCCTTAAAGTTATAATTTTAAGGTTTTTATTACTTTCGGATACACTTTTTAGTGTTTTTACACATTTAAGGTTTAATATATTCATATGCGATTAAGTTTTCGATTGTTATCTTAGGATTTTGATGAGGTTCGAGGTTAACTTTAGCAATTATATATACTTGAGGTTTTAGGATCTTCGTATGCGGTTAGATGTTCAATTAATAATTTAAGGTTTTTTATATTCACTTTAGGTTTTGAATTGAGATTTTAATCGGTTTTAAATCTCATTGTCTCTATTGACTTCAAGAAATCATCTACAGTTTGAGCATTTGATTCTATACTTAGAAAGCTAAATTCGCAAGGTTTACAGTTTCTCTCCTTTTACTTTCTTTCTATCATCCTAATTATCCCTTATCTCTCTTTCTCTTTTTCATTTTTCAAACCCATCTTTTGCATCTCTTTCCCCTCTCCCTCTCCTTAACCCCCTACCCCCCTTCTCTCTCTTTCTACTCATTATTGTAAATACAATTTTCAATCATAATTTTAATATTTTTGCTCCCATCATATGGACACTTTCTATGTTTTACCCATATTTATCTACCTACTTTTCATTAATAATTATACTAAAAACTATTAAAAAGTTTTATCTTATTAAAATTTTTTAAAGAGTTCTAAAAATAGGTTGTTCAAATTGAAAAGCTTATAATTTGATAAGCAGTTCTAATGTGTATGTTTTTTTCTTTTAATTTTTGGTAAACACATTGCAGATGCATGATCCATTAATGATTAATAAAAGAATTTGCTTTGTTATTTTTATACTAGTACACTAAATGAAATTAACAATATTATGCCTACAATTATATAATGCTAATAATGATGATGATGATGGAGGAAGAGGAACCTCCAACAAAGAGGATAGAACTTTAAATATGAGCCCCGTAATATAATGTTCGAGGTTTGATGTGTAAGATTTAGAGTGATCAGGTAAGTTATCTGATCGATTTCAAATTTTATAATGAAGTAAAAGTAATCTTTTGAGTTTGAATTTAAGAAAATAAATAATAAAATAATTAATTATTATAATATTAAATTATATATNGCAATCTTCGACCAACATAGCATTGTCGATCGGTTTGGACGCTGCCACCATTATCTAATGGTGGTGACCATTTACTCCCAAGTTGTCATCAAGTGTATGATCCCTTTATTGGCCCTATTTGCATATTATTTTTCTAATTTTTCCTAAAAATTCTTTTTTCTCTCTTCTCTCTTCTCTCTTTTCCCTAATTTTTTCTAAACTCCAAACTAACCAAATAAAGTTTGAGAATTGGTTTGCTAAATTTATAATTGAGTTTAGGATTTTTTTCTTCCATTTTTTCCTTGCCGAGTGTCCTTTGTCTCTTATCTTTTTACTTTTTTGTTGGTTGATTTTAATTAGTTTCTTTCCATTTTCCATTTTCCATTTTCAGTTTGCCAAACCTTATTTCCAAATATTTCCACATTTAATTTTTTTTTTCCTTGACTAGTTATGAATTTATTTTAATTACTTTAGAATATTTAAATAATATTTTAGAGTATTTAATTGTATTATATATGTATTTCCATATAGGTAAAAATACGTGAAATTACTTAAAATTCTCAAAATATACTAAATTAATATCAAATAATTAAAGAAAATTCATAACTAGTCAAGGAAAAAAAAAATTAAATGTGGAAATATTTGGAAATAAGGTTTGGCAAACTGAAAATGGAAAATGGAAAATGGAAAGAAACTAATTAAAATCAACCAACAAAAAAGTAAAAAGATAAGAGACAAAGGACACTCGGCAAGGAAAAAATGGAAGAAAAAAATCCTAAACTCAATTATAAATTTAGCAAACCAATTCTCAAACTTTATTTGGTTAGTTTGGAGTTTAGAAAAAATTAGGGAAAAGAGAGAAGAGAGAAGAGAGAAAAAAGAATTTTTAGGAAAAATTAGAAAAATAATATGCAAATAGGGCCAATAAAGGGATCATACACTTGATGACAACTTGGGAGTAAATGGTCACCACCATTAGATAATGGTGGCAGCGTCCAAACCGATCGACAATGCTATGTTGGTCGAAGATTGCAGCGTCGATGAGTCCAAAATTTCTTTCGATTTTGTTTAATTTAATTAAAATATTAAATGATTATGAAAAATTATGAAATTTTTTATTCTGAATTATTTTTATATGTATATGTAGGGAAAATTTTTAGTTTGATGAATTTATAATTAGAAATATGCTATTCTTAAAAAATTTTACAAACCTGAGTTTTGTTCGATTTATAAATATATGACCTTAAGGGTGTAGTTTTGAGCTTAAAATTTTTATGTAAACTAGTTGGAGTATTTAAAACAGTGCTATGAAGAGATTTTTCAAAAAAATTTATATGATTTTTAAGTCTTAAAATAATGTATAAAATAGGTGATTTTGAGTTTATTAAATAATCAAATGAGTAATTACCAACTTAGTGTATAATTATGTGTTTTAGGATATTAAATTTTGATATAGTATGATATTTGTAGTATTTAGGATGTTAGATGTAATTATTAGGTATATTATGTAGTATATATGTAATAGATAAAAATAATATATTTTAGGGTAATCAGGTATAAAATTCTGATTTAGGATATAATTAGACATTTGATAAGTTATTAGATGATGAAGGATGATATATGTGGTGTTAAAAGTATTAAATAAGTGATTTATGAGTGAATGATGTAATAACACATAATATGTAAATATAGAAAATTAATGAGTAGAAAATATTATGTCAAGATTGATAATATTATAATAATATTAATATAAAATAAATCTGATATAAAACTTAAATTTATGTAATTATATAAAAAATATAAATTTTTCTCATATTACGAGTAAATTTGATAACTAAATTAGGATTATGGTGTACTGAATGGACTAAAGTGTTAGTTAGAAACCAAATACGATATTTAGGGTATCTGAGCATAATGTGATTAATTTCACATTATGGTTTGAAACAAAATCTTAAGATTTCAAATAACACCTATAGTTGGAACTAAATTAAAACCTAAATCGGAACTAGATCCGTAAAATAAAATTAGAACTTAGCCTAAATTAAGAATAATTATAAAAGACAAAACTCAAATGATTAGGTATAATAAAATCTTAAATTGAAGATAATAATAAGAATTTCAAAATAAAACTTATGGTAATTATGTGGAAACTAAAATAACATTGTATTATGGGGATTATTGGCGATGGCCTATGCGAGTCGCACTTTCAATAAGCAAATGGGAAGTTCAAGTAAGTTGAGATTAATACGTTACTATATTTTAAAGTACTAATTTTTAGTACTCGAAGGTTTGAAATTGTATTTGATAGATAGTTGATTGTGCACATATACTTATTTCTAAGTTGATGATACGATTCTGGTTTACTGCTCTAACTTATATTTGTGTGATTTATTGAAATGATTGAACACTTTATACTAAATTTAACTAAATATATAACTTATAATTTTAAATCAGACCTACATAACAACCTATTAGGGTTCTTCAGCTAAATACCGACTCCTTCAAAAGAGATAGCGCTGGATAACATAATGAGTCCCTTCTTCATCCTTAATCGAACTAAGTGACATATGAGAAGATTATGGTAAAGGTAAAGTTGATGATTTGAAGGTAGTCAAGGGAGGAGCAATGTCTTCATTTGCTCGTGCTTAGATTTGATCGTGAGCTGTTGCAATTTATGGAAATTCTTTAACTTGGATTAGAGTAAGTGTAATTTCTTTAATCTTATGATGGATTGGATAATGTCATGTGATAACATTTGCTTCAATATATATTATATTTAACTAATTTTATTGATAACCTTGTTTGTATTTGATGTATTATTTTAAATCTCCGTCCTAATTTATTGAACTATTGATTGCTTATATTCCTATAGATGTTGTTATATGCACTAACTAAGAAGCAGTCAGATATCTATCCTAAAGCTAACAACTATTAAATCTTAAAAAGTGAAGATATAAAATTGAGGATTAGATATACTATTAAGTTTGGATTTTATTTTTAAAACTTTTAATATTAATTTATCTATTATTTAAGTAAATTATAATTGGGTTACTAAATCCTATAAACATACTTAGATTATTTAGTGTAAATATGTATTTTTCATAATTACAAAGTTAAATAACATATTTAATTTACAAATTGTTTACTTTCAAAGGTTTAGTTATAGATGCCTTGTATAAATCAAGTTTATAATAGCGACTGTAAAATTAATTTCTATCGTAAAATGATTTATATGACGAGATTATTAAAATTTTATCACTTCAGAGCGTAATATTAAATACTTATATTGTATCCTAACAAGTAGCTGCTTTAGGAATCTCCCATAAGAATGACTTCAAATTAGAGGCAATAATGGTTAGCTCTGACATAACACGCTTTCCACATTTAAAAGGACAAAATTTAACAATACTAGAGTGACTTAATGAGGAATATAAGTCGAAATTAAGGTTTCTATTATGGCTTTAAGTAAAAAAAAAAAAAAAAAAAAAAAAACGGTTCTTTTCCTGGAAGAAGATAAGAATGTCGGGACAATCAGGCCTCCTATTGGCTCCCAAGAACTGCATGGGTATAACCGCTAAAATTGGTTGGGCCTAGTTAGACGTAAATGGATATCAATGCCTTATTTAATTTAGGAAATATATTGCAATAATTTCGAAACATTGAGACATGCTTCCTTCTGAGTGTCAAACATTTTGAAAGTGAGCTTACTTCAGAACCTTTTCAAATTGCGTAACGTGGATCAATTATTAACTTATTTCGTCCATCCACTTGTAAATTTATTTGTTTATTTATTTATAAAAAGGTCATGAAAATTCTAAAATTTTGTCATTTTCTCATTCTAAGTCTTAAATACTAAGGTACACAAAAGTTGTACTTATCTTGTAAAATAATTAAATAATAATAATAAGTATAAAATAATATTGTAATCCTTACCTTTATCAGGTATTAAGAAAGAGAAATAAACATGAATTTTAAATATCTAGAGTTATTTTATTAAAGTTTTTCTAAAGTTATATTTTCAAGATGTAGTCATGTGTAATTAATGGATTATATTATAGAAAAAAAGATAATATCATATTATATTTAAAAAATTTAAATAATCTTAATTATTAAATTTGTAACTTTACCAAAGTAAAAGTAATGTTGCAATGACCTAAGCATGAATCATTCATAAGAAACCTTAGAAAAATTTCTACTTGATTTCTTCTATCTCTTTCTTGTTTCATCTCTATGTTTATATTTTTTATTCTATTCTTTTCTTCTTCCCCATTAATAACTTTACCATTATTATATTTTTCATTAGATGTTTCACTTATAAACTTATTTTGATGAATTTATTGTTATATATATTTTCAATAAGTGGACCAAACTTTTTAATAGATTATAATATTTGAACATGTAGTGATATGTCTGCTTTATGAACATGCTATTCGGTGACTTTTATTTCATGATGTCACTTTGTCCGAAAATGTTTTATGAGATAAATTTCGTAATGTCATTTTTCTAAACTTATAGAGACTATTTTCGTGCATTTTGAAGGAATAAGATGTATTAAAATATTGACAAATTCAAATTATAAAAAATACTTTAGAATTTTGGTATTTTAAAATCTAATAGAAAAATTTATAGATTACCTAAGTCACTCCATACTTTACAAGGAAAGGTTTAAGGTCATTTATTGGTGTTTTAGGATAGATTTTGATTTTAAAATTAGAGAACTTGTACTATAATAACTTGGTTGAAGTTCCTCCCATTAAGGTATTGTTCATTTTAGCATAAAGACCGTGTAATTTTGTCTTTTAGTATAATAGCTTCCCAATAGATCAGCTATCCTATTATTAATTTAACCCGAGTATGGTTTAACTTCAAAATTCTAATGTGTTTTAGACTGCTATATTAAAAGGCATCTTGATAATTAAAGTTGCATCATGTAAGATTTAAGGAGCATTAAATGTACCTATGGGATAGCATATGAGTAAAGTTTATATCTTATATATCTTATGCTAACTTAGCTTGAAAGATGTGTAAAAAAATATTCATCGTATATTATACACAATGTATATGTATATGTGGATTGTAAATATAAATAAATCTTATAAACATATGAATAAATGTGTACAAATAAGTTTTAGCTTACATGTTTACTTGTTTAATCTGTTTTTTAAATAGGTTTTAGTCGAGGTTTTATGAACTCAAATTATTTAATCCATGAGTCAAAATGAGTTGGTTTATGTTAACTTGTTTAACATTTTTATACCTTTGACATGCGAGTTAACTTATTTAACCCATTTTTCAAATGAGTTAAGGTTAAATTTTATTTAGCATGTTTAAACAGCAAGTCCAATAAACTTAACTTATTTAATTCACATACTAAAATGAATTGGATTGAATTAACTCGTTTAACCTATTTATACATTTTTATACATGACCTCCAAAACAAATATTAATTTGCCTTGTACGCACTATAAATGTAAAAATTTATTTTATATTTAGAGGTCATGCTTACCATATAAACGCAACATGTTGCTTTTGATGCCTTACATTTCTTTTCTGGGCAAAAGTTGGGTCAACCCAGTGAAACAGGTTAGTTGTAAATTTCCTAGCCCTAACTTACATGGGACGGGCAATATTTTATTCTCTCCCATGATTCACATTTTCTGTTTCTAATAAATAAAATAAAATTAAAAGAACAGAAAGAAAGTTTCTCAGTCGGTAATCCCCACTGTCCTCTCTCTCTCTCTCTCACTCTCTCTCCTCACTCAGTGGCAGCAACACCTCCACTGATTCCACAACATAACCCTTCACCACCTCAACTTAAGCGCACCGGAAAAGCACATACACATACTTTATAAGTTTCAATCTGTAAGAGAGACAGCAGTTTCAGGTTGGCCCTTGTCTTTCATCTTACTGTCTCTGTCTTTTTGCTCCCTTCCCATATATTCTATTCCACACAGCTGTAGTTCTCTTGTCAGTATCATATCATAATCATCATCTTCAAAGATTACCGTATGGTCAACAGTATGGTACCTTCCACTCCTTGTTATCAAATTTAGTTGGTTCTTCCTTATCTACAACAGGTCAGATGGTCTTGCTTTAGTTTTTTCCTATTTTTGTTCTTTATTTTTTTTTTCTCTGTGTTCCTCTTTGTCTCTTTGAAGCAACTTTTTCAACGAACAAGTGGAAAAACATGTTCTTTTGGTCCTTATACTATATTCTGATACCATAAAACCATACCCATATCTTCAATTATCCAAATTCTATTATCCCTCCATCTCTGTCTCTGAATCAGCAGGGAATTTGTGAACTTTTTGGTTCAGATTTTGACTTTTTCCTATCAAAGGACTTAAAACAACATGGACACAAATCTCGGGCAAAATCGAAACTTTCCCCAGAATTATCAGAGCCCGAATAACCAGCAACAGGGTTCAGGTCTAATGCGTTATCGATCAGCTCCAAGTTCGTATTTTTCGACTCTTCCAGACAGTGAGTTCTGTGAAGACTTCTTAAGTAATAGACAGAGTCCCGAAACGGAGCGGATCCTCACACGGCTTATCTCCGGTGGCGCCGATGACTCGTCGGCCCAAAGTTTCCGGCCAGACCCACCGAGTAATGAAGTGGGTCCAAGTCAAACTCGAGTTCAGGTTATTGGGTCTATGAAAACTGAAACTGATCCTGTTCCTCAACGAGCACAAAGGAATTTCTCTGTTCCTGAACAGAACATTTACCAACAAATGGTGGGTGGTAGTAGACAAAGTTCGAGTCTTATGAGGCACAGCAGTTCACCGGCAGGACTGTTCAACAATATCAACATTGAGGGTACCTTTAATTTTTCTTCTTCTTCTTTTTTTTTTTCCTCCTTCTTCTTTCGCACTGTTCACTGCAGATGTATCTGGTTTGGATCGAAAGGGATAAGATTTATGCATTATGTTGCGTTGAAAATGGCCAATTAACACCTTTTGTTCCTTTTCGGAAGAAGCTAGAAAAGAAGCTGCTGATGGGTCTGTGTTTCTTGCAAGTTGAAATATAATATTATAGTTTTGGTTGCTCTATGATTGTTGTTGATTAATCTCCAAAACTTTAGGCATTTAAGTCAAATAAAAGGCATCAACTTGACATGAAAAAGTTGATCTAGAAATATAACGACAACACGAGCACTTATTAGCTGACGGCCTTGGGGAATATTCACACTAATTCAATATGAATTTATAATCTTTCTACATTTTCTCTTAGTGAAGTTTAGAGGCTGGTTTACTAGTAGAGTGTGTCTGAGTTTGCTTCGCCTCCCCTCTCCTTCCCTCCCCCTTTAATCCATAGTTTTGATTGATTTTTCATTTGGATATTTGGAAGCATTGTTGTGCTTGAGAGAACTATTTTGTGGATTGGAATTGGGAATGTTCACTAGTCAAGGGAAATGGCAGGTTTTGCTGCTACTGCTGCTTCAACAGGCATGGGAAATTTTGTGACAAGTCCAGGAGAGAGCTCCTTTTCGTCGACAAGCAGGTTTTCGGCCTCGGGCAACCGGATGAAGTACTCATCTGGGCTGCCTCCTTCTTCCCGTCAAATGAGTCCCATTGCTGAGATAGGAAGTAGAACCATGGGAGTGGGCACTCCAGATGGAGGTGCTTTTGATGAAGGCCATGATGATAATTATGTCTCGGGTTTGCCGCTCGGCTCTTGGGACAACATGGCTAGCTCTTCCGAACAATATGGCGGTCTGAGAGGATCCAGAGATGACAATGAGAAGGGACTTTCGCGATTGAATTCATTGGATGCTGAGGTGATGAGAATTTCAAATTTCATGGTGCTTTTGTTTGTAATATGCTTTGTATAGTGCTAAGTACTATCAAGGTATAACTATCAAATTTAACTTATGTGGATTAGGATGGAGAGGGAAAAAGAAGCCATACTACTGGTCTCTTGGCTCATCACTTGAGTTTACCTAAAACCATGGGAGAAACAGCAGCCATAGACAATGCTTCATTGTTGCAGGATTCTGTGCTGTGCAAAATTCGTGCCAAGAGAGGATGTGCTACTCATCCACGTAGTATTGCTGAGAGAGTAAGTTGATATTTTATTTATTTATTTACTTTTTTCATAATGTCAAAATATTTGGTTTGATTTTGCTTCATATTATTTTACAATCGAAAAAATACTACATTGTTCATTTTACATCATTATCTCCACCCCCACCTGGCCCTACCCCCCACCCCGCCCTACCCCCCACCCCAAAAAAAGAAAAGAAAAGAAAGAACTAGAAATACATGTATGATGCATAGAATTTATGAATATACATTTACATATTATCTAAAACAAATTGAAATATAAATATGGAAAATAAATCTTACTACATATATATAGCGTGTAAGATCCAAATTTATGTATACATTTATGGGTGCAATATATATCTATTGACATTTTTAAAAAAATTACATAATTACTAATTATATAAAAAATATTACTAAAATACCAATATTTTGTTGTATCTTAAAAATACGATAATAGTATTTATATGTATGTTGCATTTTAAAAAATGCAACATAAATTCAAATACACTTTTAAGAATATCGTATCTTCAAGATATGACATATATACAAATACTAATATTAGATTTTCAAGATACGATATAACATTAGTATTTTGGTAATATTTCCTATATAATTTGTAATTATGTAATTTTTTTTTTAAATTTTGACAATAAACACGCAATTTTCTTATATATGTATATATATACAAAATAAATGACGCTATATATAATTAGGAAAGAGTATGCTATAAGTCCTCTATATAGGTACCAAAAGTTATCAAGTGCTTTATATTTTATTGAGTCATTTAAGCATCCTAAGTTTATTATGTCCTTTATGTTTTAAGTAAATCATTTCAATCTTTTAAGTTTGTTTTGTTGCACCGGTTAAGTACCTCTTTTAATGTATTCTATGACATGTAGAGCACTTATGTAATAGTGAATAAACATAAATGATTTTAATTGAATTTTGGCATATATATATATGTATATATGTATGTATATAGTACTTAAAATGACTTAGTAAAACAAAGAGAACTTGCATATCACTATAAACATTGCAGAATTTTTACTAAAATTATCTTTATAAAATTGTATATAATATATATCAAGATCGTTATAGTTTAATGATATTACTACTAGTCTTTTATTGGGATAGGTTAGGGTTTAAATCTTCCTTTTTTAAGTTGTAATATATATATATAACAACATAATCAAGAAGTTTGGTTTGCATGGTTTGGAAAATCTTAAAGTTGAACCAACTTGAATCATGTTACCCTCTAATTACTACTTGGACTTTAAGTGCTATTTTTATTTAAAAGTTAGGATTTAAGATTGATAAATATCATATACAATTGAGTTACTTGTTAGCACTATTCGTGTTAGCTCTCTATACTACAACATCGTAGTTAGCCAGGTAGAGGGCCTCTTATATAACTGGTTTACAAGAGTGTATGTATACCCTCTATAGAGATTCTTTGAAAACATTTTCAAGCTTGACTATAGTAGAATAAAGAACTATGTTTATAGAAAGACATGGAAGAGGGAGGAGGTAGGTGGGTACGTGTTATAGGTTGTGTGACACATCTTAGGACTAGGTGGCCACCAATTCCATAGGTTAGTCACATTAACTTCTAAGGGTAGCGGAAACTACTCATTACTACAATAATTAATATAACGATAAAAAATCATATCACATGGCCAAAAGCACCATTTGAATCTAGGTTCACATGTATTGATTGTGAATTCTCGTTGAGTGATTTGAATTTGAATAATGCTTGACTAAGTTGGGTGAGGCTTGCAAAAAGAGCACTTGTGAGCTATTAGTAGATGCCGGAAGTGACTTTGGCATGTGCACTCCGATGTTCAAGCTAATAAAGGTGGTCAAGAATAAATAACTAGTAGAGAATCGTAAAGAGGTTGTGGCTAAAGTTTGGGTCCCTTTACTTGGATGGGGTATTGGAGTATTTATAGGAAAGGGAGGTTGAATTGATATGACAAGTAAGATTTTAGAGGCCTCTTGTGTTTAGCATTGGAGTAGGAGAATCTTTGGATATGATCTCCTTCCAACATCTATTCGATACCATACCTTCCTTTCTTTGCAGGTGAGCGAGTTATGGATCCAGCTTATCCCAGGAAGGTCTAAAGGAGAGAATGTACTACTAACAACATGCATATGTGCTTACCTACCAAGGTCTACCTTTGGAATCAAATGAAATAAAGCGACCACAGTGTGAGTCGAACCATATAAACCACAATTATCTTCGTTTGAACCACTGTTGGATCTGGCATCCTGGATAAACCTTAATTTTCTATGAAAACCTAGGTTTGCTCTTGTGGTCTAAACCACTAGTTGTGCCATCACACCTTTGGTTAGCCATTTTTTGTATCACCACACCTTTGGTTGCGGTCTGTGATTTCACTTGTAGTTCAATCATGGTTCCAATATCACCTCAGTTGGTGAAGATTGGTGGTGAGGTTGGTGGCCACGGTTTTTAGGTGAGAAATGGTAACTAAGATTAAGGTACACATGCTTAAATAACATGGGTTAATTTAGACATTTTATATCTGTTTCTTGTCAGGATCTTGTTTAGATGCCTATGTTTAATTTTGGGTAATAAAATTGGTAAGAGGGAAGGTGTCGAAGCTAGACATCTCTTACCTCAAAACCCTAATCGTTGACTATGTTTAATTCTAGGTAATATAATTGGTAAGAGATAGGGAATTGAACCCGATATGTTTTATTAGGAAACTGGTGTTGAATACCACTACGCTATAAACTACTTCATGGATTTACATTCATTATTTTAATTTATCATCGTGTCATTGGTTGAAATATAGTATGGTATGTTGATGTTAAGGGGAGATGACAAAACTATAAAATTTACAAGTAGTACATTAAATGGGTAGGGTATAGTAACTTAAAAATTCATATGTAAGACTGAAAAAAGGCTATCCTTTTTTGTCTTTTCTTTTTTAAAATCTCAGTTTCACATTCTAATTATTCTAATGATATTAAAACTTTAATTGGTATGATATAGCAACTTAAAAAAATTCATGTTTGAAATTGGAAAAAAGGACTAATATTTAGACAATGGTTACGAGAGATCCTTCTTTTTTTTTTTTTTTTTTTGGGTAAATCTAATTTCGCCTTCGCAATCATTTTAAACGATCTTAAGCTTTCCATAATGCATGATTCCACTTGTCCCAAAATTTCTTTCCTTACATACAGCTTCAGTGAGGCAGGTTCTTTCTCTTTATACATGTAATGTGACCATACATTTTGTAATTGTACGATCAGGTTAGAAGAACCAAGATCAGTGAAAGAATCAGAAAACTTCAAGACCTTGTTCCCAACATGGATAAGGTAATGTTTACTATCCACTAGCTTGTGTTCTCGCACGATTTAATTCCATTGAGTCGAACTGTCATGAGAAAACTCAATGTTCATTCATTCACTCGTCTGCAGCAAACCAACACCGCAGATATGTTGGATTTGGCTGTTGAGTACATCAAAGACCTCCAGAAACAGGTTAAGGTACGTACAAAAATTATTTCCTCTCAACAGCCTATTAATAACTTTCCTCTTCCCATTCAGATCCATAGCTGCCTTATTTAAAACCTAAAGCTATTAAATAATTGCTAGTTTTGAATCTATATTTGAACATTAATCTTTATGTTTGGGCTTAATAATTGAATAAGGTTCATCTGGTTAAGGTTATTGAACTTCCAACTCTTCCAAGAATCGGTAAAGGATCTACAGGATTGAAACATAAAATTGGAACGTATTTCTCAAAAAAAAAGAAAAAAGAAAAAAACATAATTCTTTACTAGCCATGTAATATAATTTTAAAAGATTGTATATAATATTATGGTAGTTATAAAAGCTTGAAGTACATAATGGAAATAAAGAAACAAAGCAACTAAGAACATAATGGAAAAACTAAGTTATTTTTTGCATAAGAAGTCCTTACTCATAATCTAATATATAAGGAGAAAGGACATGCAGAGTCAAAATTAAGCTCTTTTTCCATTATCTTGTTTGGAAAAAAACTATAAAATTTAAGGGAACCAAATATTTCCAACTATTTTGATTTGTTGATGCCATAAATTGACGTAAATGAATTCCCTTGTAAACTTGGTAGCTGGAGCTGAAATTTAAATGAAGCTTTGAACGTGAAATAGGAGATTAGAAGAGAGAGAGCGAGGAAACGAAATTGTAACGGGATGGGAAAGATGATTTAGCATCCTAATAGCTAATGGGCTTGTCAAAGGCCAATTGTTTTCTAATATTTTGGCCCCAATGACCCAAATTGGTTAAATTCATAATTACACCTAGTTTAATTACAGACTCACGATTCTTCAAGAATCTATATGATAACGTTTTGATACTCGATTTAACTTGGAAAGGCCTCTTAAATTCGGAAACTTGTAGTCATATGAAGAGGATCATGATTTTGACGACCATACAACGTGAAATTAATTGAAATTGAGCATAAAAAAATGATACATGAATTTAAATTCAAGATGTAGTAGATTACACTGGAAAAAAAAAGAAAAAATTAGTAGATTACAAAAGATAATGTATGGTTTTGTATACTCATCACAACACCCTCCTTTATTCTTTACAGGCACTCTCAGAAGATCACGCTAAATGTACTTGTCAAAATAAGCATCATTGTTCATAGCATTACAAACCTGAGGATTACTATGTACAGTATGGAAGTTTGTGAAGGATAAAGGTATTTGGGTTCTCTTTCTCTACTTTTCATAAAGGAAACTTGTCATAAGGGAAGAAAGAGAAATTATGATCATGAGAAAGATCCCTAAAAGCTGGTGCTACGATGCCCGGCCTTTTGTTGCCACCTAGTAAAGGCAAACCTGAAACCGTACAAGCACAACGGTTGTTGATATTTCATGTATGTTCTGATTTTAGTAGTTACCTAGTTTAGATGATTTTGGGTTAAAAACAAAGAGTTGGGGGGGAGGGGGGTGGG
>JAMXBB010000006.1:14256878-14352705 GCA_024138015.1 Lumnitzera littorea | reverse complement strand
GGGGGGTGGGGGTGGGGGTGGGGGAGGGGGCGATGGGGGAGGGGTTGGTGTGGGTTAAAGAAACAGGAGCTTATTATTTACTTTTTCTGTGGCTTTTCTTTTGGGGGGACCATGAATGAAAGTTGCTCTAAATAGTTGCCCAATTGGACATTAAATGGCATGGGTAACATGTGGGGGCATCCATCTTTATCATAATTGGAGAGGGAAATGAGTGATGGAGAGGAATATGTCCTTTTCCTATTTTAGCGTCCCACTGTTGAGGGTACCATCTTTGCTACATGTTTTCTCCCCAATTTGGCATCTTCTCCTTCTTGAGTTTTCACTTTTTTGCTTTTGTTTGAAGTTTCTTATTTCTGTTTTGCACCCATAAGGATAGTAGAAGTAGAGGTGAAATCGGATTAAGTTGAATCGAATGGTATCAAGCTCGAGCTCGAACTCAACTCAAAATCTCAAAACTCAAGCTTAGCACGAGTTCGATTGAGTTTTAAATTTTAAACTTGAGCTTAGCGAGCTTAGCTTAATTAACTTGACTAAGTTTGAATTTTTTATAATTGATCTCAATTTCACTTATGCTTAAATATATTAAAAATCATATTAAGTTCGATTAGGCTCGTGAGTCTAATAAGTTTGGTATTTTAAAACTCTAACACAGGTCGATTTACTACTCAAGTTTAACTTGATTATTAATTAATCACATTTGAATAAAACAAAAGTTGAGTAGTTTGCGAATTAGTTTGGTTCATTTATATTCCTTAACTAGAAGTTCTTTATGAAAGTCGTTTTATTTTTTAAATAAGTCATTTAGATGATCTATATTTATGTTAAAATTCAACTACATCTCGTATATTTTAGATAATTTATTTAAATGAGTTATGTATGCCCTAGTTGTATAGGGTTAATATTTTGGGCCTTAAACTCATTAATCGAAATGGATATTAACTCCTTGGTTAAGGTAATAGAGTTCAAAAAATCGAGTCAAGAGAGTCAAGTTTATAAGAATTCGAGATGATTAAGAGAAATTTAATATGGTGGATTTGGAGTAGAGCCTGTTAGATCGATTCATTTGATTCAATTTTTTTTTGTTTAGCTTACACTAAAAACAATAAAGGTTTTATTTAGACTTAAACTCATAAAAAAAGATCACTTGATTAGTATTAAAATCAAATAGGTGGGATCGACTACCATTTTTTATAAACATCTCGTTTACTTCCTTATTTAGATAAGAGAAAAACATTTATTAACGTTATTATTTTATTGGAATCCTATCTCAAAATTCAAACATTTAGGTATTTCAAGAACTCTAATATGTTTTTCGTCAATTGTGAAGTTTGATTTCATCGCACTATTTCACTTGTCACCGTACGTGTTAGAGATTTGTCAAAATTACTTACTCCTCCTCCTTATACTTCTTTCTTAATCATCCCATAGAAGTCACTCAAATAATTTCCCTTATCATATGAAGCGTGACTTTATATATGGTACGCACGTGATCTTTTCATTAGTACTCACATGCCTATAGTGGTCATAAATCATAAAAGATACTAATGAAGGCACTTATTTAGTGTAAAATTACAAGTATAAAGGACTTAAAAAGACCTAATTGAAACATATAAAATTTAAGTAAATTTTGTTGTATATTTTAAATTGCTTGCCTAAAACATAGCGAACTTATTTAAATGACTTGGAATGCAGTTAATATCCTGATAATCAATTGTATGACTTTTATGTGATGCATTGCTTTAAAATTGTGAAATTGTTTCTTGCATAACTTAGGAATTTGTAAAATTTGGGAGGACGTTTATCTAATTAATTTTTGTCGTACATTGCAATACGCCTAATAAAATTTTAAAACCAAGGGTGTTATGGAAATTTTCTAGTATCAAGGCATAATAAGGAAGACAAGAAATCTAAAAGCACGAGTCTTTCTTTATAAATTCAATATATCATGTGTCTTGTCTAAGGCTTTCTTCAATTAACTGCCTTGTCTCTGTGTACATTCTTATATTCCTCTTCGTAAACCCAATTCAAATCATTATTCAAGGCTTATTCAGATTTACTCTGTGTAATTTCGGAGGAGAAATCGGAAGTGCTATGTTGTATTATGTAGAAATCTAATATTTAAAATCGATCGATATGAATTCTTGAAGATTGATTTATAATCATTTGTGATACGAGGGAAATTAATATACAAGATAGAGGAGGAAGGCAATTGAAGTAGTGATCATCCCTAGTGTTGTCAAATCCTATCCGAGTTCTTGATCTAAACATGTAAGAGGGTCAAAGATTAATGGAAATGAGATGAATTGGGTTCAATTAGACCGTTTTTAAGATCAGGTTAGGTTGAAGCAATTGAATTATGTAGATTAATCCAGGTTTGACAACACTGATTATCTAGTGTTTACTTGAATCATGTTGGGTAAGCTTTAGAGCTATTTATTTTGAAAAGTGAATTGAATATTTTAAGGACATGACAAAATTATTGATAGATAAAGGGCTTTCAATTATATTGATCAAAGGGAAGCTAGTTCCGATGGCATGGAGGTCATTAGAGTTAAGTTAGTTTCATTAGAATAGATAACCTAGTCACAATTTGGGTTTGACTTTTGAAATTGGTGACATGTGCGAGGGAGTTAACCCTATAGATATAATTTAAGGAGATTCAAATGAATTGTTGAACTGTCATTCTTTTTTTTTTTGATAACTAGGTGTACGATCATATTGTGACTGGTTTTCTCCAAGCAACCTATCTTTTTGCTATCAACATTTTTTAATCAAGTTCATACATTTAGATAAGCTCTACATAAACTCGGATCTAGCAGATGTCATGAAGAGATTCATTAAGAGGATGACTTGATTGTCGATTGTCAAAAGTGATCCAAGAGACGTTGATGATTGGACTCTATAAATATTGAAGTATTCCTTCTCATTTAATATAATTGCAAAATTGAAGAAATAGTATTTTATTGTATGATTTGCTCTTAAAGATCAAAGAACTGCATAGATAAAGAACAATTTCAATTACTTAAGAACTATAAGGCCGAAGCTTTAGGCTCTTTGTCAGTCATTTGTAAATTTGAAACATGAGATTATTTGTGCTTGCTTTCTATCATCTCGATGTGTAATTGTTGCATCATTTCTCTAGGGTCACGTAGCAACATCAAAAGAATCTCCTCATCTGTATTTGGCAACTCCATTAAGGATGAAGAAAAATGATAACAGATTGATGTCACCTACGAGGAGGAGAATGAGTTGCCCGGTTGATGCTACTTCATAGGAACAAGAAGCCAATGTCGAGGTCATTGAATAGAATATGGTGTTATCAGGAATGCCAAGCAAGATAGCATGAGCCAGGAAGGATCTTTTGACGTCGTGGAAATGATGCAAGCTATGTAGGAAAATACGAGGGTCTTGGATTAGTTCACGACGATGTTCACCGTGTTTCCATATGTCCAACAAAATTAAAGAAGCCAATGAAAAATCCATTTCCATATGTCAGGCTCAAAAAATTCAGCTTTTTTTCTTAGTTTTAAGAATATATTAAGCTCGGTCTACCTAGTACAAGTCGCCCAGAAAGGAAAAACTAACGTATATATATATTTTATAAGTGCTACCTAGAAAAACCCTCCTAGCAAGAAAAAACTGATGAATATATATATATATATATAAAGTGCTTTTGAAGATAATTTTAGAATCGCCATTGACTAAAGTCTGAAAGGAAAGAAGAAAAAAGAAAAAGAAAAAGAGAAGACCAATCTTAACTGGGACATTAGTCCTTCGAAGACCAAAAGTTTGGGGCCTAGAAATTTAAAATTTGAGGCCGCTTAATTCCCTAATTTAGCTAACAAAATAATTATTTGCAGGAAGGAAAAAATGAAAGGAATTTTCAATTTTACTAAATCTTTTTGGTTCATTTTTAAGAAAAAAAAAAAAGGTTCTTTTACTTCTAAGAAAAATATATGTTAATGAATTTTATTTTTAGGAAAAGTTGAATTTTTTCTAAATACTTTTAGGGCTGCTCTACAAGGATGTTTATATATCTATTATTCCGGATCAAATTATTATAGTTTTTATTCTTATTAAAAATTTTCTATCACTTTAAGAAGATTATCTTTTTCAATAATTTTTATTGTGAGAAAATTTAGTACTGAATGCCTAAACTAAGACACAAGAGAGCTTTTCATTATTCTTATTACTTTTTAGCAAAATATATCTAATATTGAAAATTAATTTATTATTTCCTTTTGAGAAATTCATCATTGAAAAATCTAATCTAGAAAGCACATGTTAAAAATAACTTCTCTTGTAAATTTTTACAGCAAAGTAATGCTTTTTTTTTTTTTTAAATTAAAGGGATAAACAAACAAATAAAATAAAAAGAGGAAGTTAAATTAGAAGAAAACTGGGCTGACTCGAGTTACATCAGGTGAAAGAAGAGGAGGTTAGCTTTTGCATCCCTCGAGTCATCTTGGCTGTTATCAGCGGAGAGGAGTTCGTTTGTCCAGGTTTGTAGGAGCAGTGAACACAATGGTGGTAGGGGTTTGCTTCCAGTTGGCATGCGAGGTTGGTTCTCAAGTAAGATTGATATTTTGAAATGGGACATTTCAATCCAATGCTTCTACGAGTAGTCTATGGTTGATTAGACGTGGTTTTAGATGGACTGAGCGGTAGTAGAACATTTGGTGGTGATGACTTTGGTCGAAACTAATTTTGGGAGCTCGAATTGGTGAATATGTGATTAGCTAAATCCGCTCACAAAGCTCTTTTTACAACAGTCTAAACACAAAAGAGTCGACAAAATTATAAAGATAGACATCACTCTTAACTCTTAAGGAAGTTATGCCAGGAGGTAATCCTATATTCACTAACGATATAAAGCTCGCATGGTCACTCTCTCCAGTGCAACTGGGCAACTACTTAAACCCCACACGTTTATAGGCCCTCAAGGATAGTAAATGTCAAATATTATAAAACTAGAAAGCATAAGAACCATCAGATTGCACCAAACCATGGACCCTAGGTTCAGTAACTGGTGCGATACTCATTGGATTGGTTAAGACAAATACGGTGCTGGCCTTGTACGATATGTCGCTATACTATACCCTCGTCGGTGGGCTATCGCCAGCCCAAGTGGCTAAGCCAGTCTTATCTTCTCCCCATTTCAGTCATTTTTCAACCAATTAATCTTCAAACCTTTTCAACTTGAGTCGCATTGCATCATCCCTATCCCACATCATGTTTTACCAATATTCAATTGTATCAATCCTTTTTTTTTTTCCTCCCTTTAACTATTATATTATAACTTTAGGTTCCATCATGTTGAGATATAGTATTCAAGTTGGTAAATTTTAACGGTTTTGACAATTGTCTCAATTCTAAGTCAAATCAATCAGTCATATCAAGCAATTCTAAGAATATGGTGAGCGGGAAATAGAGAGGAAAAAACAAATGGATTCATTTATTGTTCATAATTAAAGAAAGAAAAAGAAAAAGAAAACTTAGATTCGAGAGTTTGGAAATGAATAGCTGTATTCTTTGCCCCCCACGTATGTATATCAGATCCTTCTTCTGGATGATGTTTATAGATACATTTGATACAGCAACACATGGAAAATACTTGACAACAACATGGCAAACTAAACTTATCCGTAAATAAAATGGTTTCGGTTGTGAGCATTCTAGGATACTCGTTTAATGAGGCTTAAGGAACCAAAGACATCGCAACAAGCGCTAAATTCTATCATCCTCTTCAGCATGTGTTTATTTCTTTAGCATTCCTTACAACATTTTTTATTTTGCCATATAAACACAATCTACTATTTAGACATTTTTTTTTTTTTGGCTATATTTACACAATCTACAAACATGCATCCGATGAAGCTTTGGAGCTTCAGAATGTTAAAATGGACAACTAATGGGAAATTGAAGCTTCATATGTATGAGTTCCTTGTGTACATCATGGATAAGGTTTATTAGGACTAATAGCCAGAAACCCAAAAGTCCACGGTGGATCGTAGTGTATACTTGAGCTTGCTAAGAAATGATAAAACTATGCAAGATAATTCCATGGATTCTATTTCAAGTTCATTGATCCAAAACTTTCTAAATCATCTGATACTAGGTTTACTTCTTGGAGTGGTATCAATAACATAAAAAAAAAAAAAAATCCTGATATGATTTAATTATTATTAGGTATGACCCATAATTTATAGTTTGCAAATTGATCCCTCTACATTTCCCCCCAGCCCCCAAATTCGTTTAATAGGGAAAAAAAAAAGTTATTTTGCATTCATTAAAGCGTATCAATTATCAATATAGTTGCTATCTAATGCACATTTTGAGCATTATTTAACGCTTTCATTGCTGCCTGGCATGCTTTATATAGCTGAAGTTCATTTTCACATTTGCATAATTTATAGATATGATCATTACGTTTTTCTATTTAGAAAGTGCAAATTATAGGTCATCTTGCTATATTTTATAGGCTTACCTTCAAAAGAGGAGATATTGCTTTTCCTTACACATGTGGGTTTGGAGGCCTCTTGACCCCAAGACAGTAAAATTTTACACAAAATGGTAGAAAGTGTCAAACAAATAATTGTAGACAATGTGAGCTTTCTCATAAAACTAACTTTATACATAGCAAGTGCTTTGAAGAGATCAAGGGTGTAGAGAGCAAGCATTATACATAATAAAATTAAGTCGAACAATTACTAATTCATCTTTTTGTAGGATAGATATGAATAGCATTATATAAAATCAATACCATAAAGAGAGAGTAATGCAGCAATATTGTATCACAAATTATTATTGAGGAGGATAAAAATAATAGAATGATGAATCTTAAAATATATCCCATAGTCATAATATATATCATATAAGTTAGGTATTTCAAAAGGTGAATGATACTTCCTTCTCAAGCAATAAGAATGGAGTAACTCTTTTGAGCATTTGTTTTATATCATTGTATGAAAACTCATGTGCTATTTGTAACACATATTCAAGCATTATAGTTGTCAAAATTACAATTTTACTAGTACCATTCTACAAATTTATAATTTTAGGGAGCTTTTCTAAATTACATTAGGTATAAAATTTTTATTGTACAAACTCTTATAAAATATAATATTATCAGATATGGACGAGGAGGTTGACCTAAGAATAATAAGAGTTCAAGATCGAGGGGGTCATCAAATAGGGTCAAACTAGGATTGAAACGAGGTTGTTAAAAATATCATAATATAATTCATATTTATTTATAAAATAATAAAGTAATCCACAATCTTAAGATTTAAAAGTTAAAAGTATTGTATAGTTTACTTTTTCTTTAGATACATTTATAGTCTTAATAAATTGGTGCTATTTATGAAAAAATAAAAGAAAACAGTACATTTTATCTTAGAAAACCCAATTGGGTCCTATAAGAATTAGGTTAGAGTGGCTTGAACTAGTTGGTTCAATCGGGGATATTGTCAATGGAGGTTAAGGAGATACCTTGGTAGGTTTTATAGTTAAGTTAAGCTAGACCAAGCAAATCAACTTGGGTTAAACAACACTAACACTAGTAAAGTGGCAAGTCTACATTAAACTCAATATAAACTTATATTTTAGCTTGAGTTTACCATTCTACTTATTTGAATAAAATGGGTCAAAAAATAAAAAATATAACTAGGTTCTTACAATCCTATCAACTAAGAGTATTACATTATCTCTCTAATCCCATTCCAATTTTGTTTCCACTCCCTCTCTTTGTCTCTCTCTTTTCCTTCCCTCCTTCCCTTCCCCCCTTGGGAAGTCCTTTATTCAACATTTGTATTGTTCATTCAAGTTTCAACTTTAGTTGTAGAGTTTACAAGAAAATCTATTTATTTCAATATATATCTTTGCAATTCAAAATCTTCGATTCATAAAATTTTCAATCAAAATAATTTAAAAAGTATTTAGTTCTTACTTATCCTTCTTCTATGTTCGTAAACTTAGGATTAAGAGCTCTTTTATTGGGGAAAAAGGACCCAACTCCTTTTTTCTTTTTTTAATTTCTATCTTTTATTTGAAATTTCTATAACTACTAAGTGCTATATTAGTCACATAAATCTGCCAAGAAGGAGGAGCAGGTTTCTTGTCATTCAACCAGAAGACATATATACAAGTGATCACGGTTTACAATAGGTGCATGTGATTCCAAGAAGAACCTCTTGACTGTGAATTTAAAAATTCTTTCATTCATTAGTGTCTCTTGAAGCTTCAAAGGGACTTCACTAAAAATTTCTATCCTTTCCATGTAAGTTTAAGTGTGACCCAACAAATTGAGTCAAAGTAAGGGCTCTGTGTATGTATTTTTCAGCTTCCAAAAATTATGACTTCTTGCATGTCCAAGTCCATGCCTAAAATCATTTGGGCGATAATGGTCCAAGAAGTTCATCATCATTTTTGGTTCATTTATCCTATGGGCAACCATTGCTACCATTGGAATTAATTAGTTTAATTTATTTAATTTTCTAAAAGAACCATAATTCAATTTTCTAGTTAAAAATAGAGTTGACATAGTTGAGACTTAATATACAGTCTATGTGGTTCGACCTAGTTAGTTTTAGTCTATACGCAACTCAATATACTACTACTTCCAATAAAACATGTATTATAACATATAAATAATGTCAACCATATATAATTTAAAAATTTTAATCACTATGTAAGTTTCAAATACATCTGATGTACAAACCATATATCATCAAGAATCGCATCAATTGTATTATAATCTAAAAATATTATCAAACATGTATCTTGAAATTCACCAATTCCGTAAAAATTTAAAATTAAAAAAAAAAAAACAAGGCAAACTAGTGACCTTTTTATTTAAAATATATTTTGAAGACCAATTTGAAAGTAGCACAAGTTTATTTGTTCTTAAAAAGCTTGCAGAAGTTGAATATTATTTGCAAAATGCATGTTTGGTTAACATTTAATACTTTGACTTTTTTTTTTTGGTTATTTCTATTTGTCTTTGATTTACTATTGTTATTTATCACTATTTTCTTGACATTTCATAATATTTTTATAATAATTATTATAAAGAAGTCACTTAAGAAAATGATTGCTCTAACAAAGATCTTGATTTGTCATATTTTAAAATGTTGAGAAATCAAAATGAAAAATTTTAAAGTTTTTGCACTAATAAAATGGAAAAGAAAAATATGAAAGTAAATGAACTTGTATTGTCATTATTTCTCTCAAAACAGCTTTTCCAAATAAAAAGTTACGAGAGGTAGTATTTATGGCATAACCATGAGGTTAAACTAGATACAACGAAAACTATAAAGTTGTAATCTCAAGGAAATTCATTTATAAGCTAAAGTAAGCTTATCAAAGTTGGAATCTAAAAATGATAAATCCAGTGTTATATAGATGATATTTTTTGTACTAGTGATAATATACCTCTCCCAAAGCCAAAGATGATATATATACTAGTGATAAATCTTAGGTTTCTCCTAATGAGTTGCTATGCAGGTTCGATTTATGATTACATGTCATATATTTGATTAGGTCCAGTTTAGGGTGATAAATCATTTCATACAAATTATACAATATAAGCCAAGTAGCAAATAAAAAATTATGTCATTAGTTCAAAACAAACACAATCAAATACAATTTCAAGCCTCCAAAATACAATATTGTATTAATCTCAACTTACTTGAACTCCTTGCTTGCTCACTCGAGATTCGATTCGCTCAGACCATGGACGATCATCTCTATAATACCAACGTTGTTTCAGTTTTCATATAACTGTTATAGATTAGTTTTTATCTTATAACACTTATTATTATCTTTGGTTTAGGGTTTAATATATCTAATTATATAGGTTCTCAAATTTTTTACAATTATTCTGAGTTTAGGGCTAAGTTCGGGTTTAGTTTTCGCATCGATTTCTAAATTAGGTTTTAGTTCAATTTCTAAAAACTGTTTTATATACGAATCCTAAAAACTCGTTTGAACTCACAATGTGAAATTAATCACATTACTTCTAGATATCCTAAATACCGTAATTACCTTAGTCAGTATTTTATTTTATCCGGTACATTTAAATCTTTATTAGTGTACCGAATTTACTCTTGACGTGAGAAAATTTTACATTTTTCATATAATTATATAAATTTAAGTTTTCTATCAGATTTATTATATATCCCTATTATTTATATAATATCAATTTTTATCCTAATATCTTCTATTTATTATATTTCCAATAATCACATATTATGTATTATCACCTATTATGTACACAATACACATCTAATATTTCTATCACTCTAATTACCATCTCTCAACATTAATTAACATTTCAAAATGTCTAAATTCATCCCAAATTAGATTGAACCTAATTACCTTAAATTACCAAATTAACTTAAAATGTACTATTTTTCCCTATTACTTATTTACTACATAATTACATCTAACACCTTAAATGCTATAAGTATTATACTTCATCAGATTTCAACATCCTAAAACATATAATTGTATATCAAATCAGTAATTACCCATTTAATTACTTAATTAACCCTAAATTACCCATTTTATACCTCATTTTAAAGGCTAAAAATTATCTAAAATTTTCAAAAATTCATTTTTGAAAAAGGGCTTCGTGGCACTATTTTATATCACCTAAGTAGTTTATACAAAAATTTTGGGCTTAAAACTATATTTTTAAGGTCATTTATCACAAGATATATTTTCATCAAAATAATATTTTTTCTAAAAACTACATACTAAAATATTCTAGAATAACAAAATTCATAATTTTCTAAGAATATTTACTATTTTTATAAAATTACATAAAATTGAGCTGGAAATCGAACTCATAGGTATAGGTAACTTCGGCCATGGCTGCTGTGACCTTGTTAGTTGATCTAGGCATTACCACTACCGTGTGATGGTGGTGGCTGTCCACTCTTAGTTGCTTGTCGGGTTGGGGTTCTCCTTAGAAGCCCTAACCATATAGTTTTTTTATGATTTTTTCTAAAACCCTAATTTACTCTTAATTTTGCCTCTCTCTAATTTTCTAAACTTCCTGACATTCAAAATGAGCTTCTAAAAAATTTGGGCTATTTATAGAGGTCTTGGGGAATTATTGTGTATTAAATTGATTTGATAATTGTCTTATCTCTTCTTTTTCTTACTTTCTATTTGTTGTAATTTGATTGGTTACTTTTATTTCTTCAATTCTAGATTGCTACGCCTCAATTCTGGATTTTTTTTCTCATTTTTCGTGATTTTTCCTTAATTAATTATGAATTTTCTTTAGTTATTTATCATTATTTTAGCACATTTCACGTATTTCAAGTAATTACGCGTATTTCTACCTATATGTAAATTCATATATAGTACAAATAAATATTCCTAAATATTATATAGGTCATTATATGATTTTTAGTATACATATAATTTATTTCTAGCGATTCGTTAGTTATCAGAGTGCATTTTACGTATTTTCGATAAATAACGAGTTATATATTTAAAATTTGAGAATTTTATATTATTTTATTTTATTATTTATTTTCTTAAAATTCGAACTTACGGGATCACTTTTACTAATATTTCTAACTTTATTTGATAATTTAGGCTTGATTAGATCCTTCAACTGATCACCTTAAATTCTATAAGCCAAACTTTAGGTAATTGATTATGGGTCTTATACATACTTACAAATAGCAACTTAGAACCAACCCCCATCCTCTCCTTAATCCTACTCTCATTTGATACATTCACACGGATCGGAGCTAGATACACAGCAGCACCCAACGCTCACGACCGATGACCTATACCTAAATCTCTATTGCCACAACCCAAGTTCTACAGCATGCCTCACACATGTAGCCACAACCCATTACTCATTGAATGACAGACACTCCCACTCGACCAATTTTTGAGCTTGAACCACCCTCGCCATTGGACACTATGACCACCGCCACCATCGGCCCAAGCTCCAACCACCAGCTAAACCACCTTCAAACCCCATGGCACTCTCCCTACCCCCTACAAGCTTAATAAAATACTCACCAAAGTATCTTTTCCCCATCGTTTAGGTGATTGGAAATGCCTAGAGCTTCTCTATCATGTGTTGCTGTCTTTCTTCCATTTGCAACACCATCTGAGTGTCTGATCCGACCCGACTCGATCCGAATCTACGCCTAACTCTAACCCGCGCATGTAACCCATCCTTTGGTTGAGCTTTGGTTTTATTTTTATTTTTTTGTTAATTCTTTTATTTATTTATTTTTTGTTCATTTGCTTATTTGATTCATGTAATTGTATTTGAAGAAAAAAAAAGAAGAAAAAAGAGAAAAAGAGAAAAAAAAGAGAGAAAAGAGGAAGTAGAAAAACAATCTAAAAAAGAAAAGAAAAGAAAAAAAAGAAAGAAAAAAAAAAGAGACAAAGAAAAGGGAAAAAGAGAGAGTTTAGTTTAGTTTTATTCATTTATGCTTTGGTTAAAATAAAATAAAAAATAATAATAAATAAAATAAAACAAAATCTTGTTACCACTTAGAAAATCATTTTTCCAAAAATAAATAAATGTAATCCATCTTCTTTCCAAATTTGGACCCTTTTCTTAAGACTTTCCATAAATAAAATCTGGTTTAGAATCATTTGAAAAATTTTCTTAAATAAATTGAATCGAGTAAAAATGTAAACTTGATCTTTTTTCAAAAAATTAAAATTAACTTACCTGCTTAAAGTTTTCATGAATGAACTAACGAAGTTTAATCCCGAATAATGGGTACGTAGACACTTATATATAAATATAAGGTGACTTAAAATATGGAAAGTATTCCTTTTTCCGTATTTGTAAATAATAATTCAATGATCCTTTCTTTTAGATGTTATTTACATATGATTAGACATTTTATTCTTTAAGAGTAGTTTTGAAAAGTGAAATTAAAATCGAAAAGTTAAAAGTAATATCCATTTAAAGTTAATAGGATAGTCTTCGGATCCAAAATCTCTAGTTTTAAAACCGTTTTAAAAAAATTAGTTTTATAAAAAAAACTAGTAAATAAATTATAATCAATCTATTTAATTGGTTATAATTTAACTTTTTTTCTCGACTTCAGTTGGGTAGTGGCTTTGAATAATTTTCAAAAGAAAAACTAGTTTTCTTTAATCCTTGGTCAATAACTAATATTAAATGGGTTAGGATTTAATACTAGCCGGGTTAAAAAAAATATTTTAAAAATCGAGAAAAATCAAGCTCGACAATAGTATTTAAAAATTCAAAGGTAAATTCACAATTAGGTCAAAGTTTAAGGGAGTTACATTTGTCGTCTATAAATTTCACTAGTAAAGTACGAAAACAAGTTAGGCTTTTAAGTGTGTAAACTTAAGCCTGCTAAACAATACACAATTAGGGGTATCAGGATATTGTTTAGTGTAATTACTCTAATGTTTAAATTAGCCAGCTCTATGAGAGTTAGAGATAGTGGGATAGTAAGAGTATGAGTATGGTGAGAGACTACTCTTACTCTTAGTGAAATAGACATGTTTATGAACATGCGTGGATGTCTTATCGTTGGTGGACTACTCCTATTTATATTGGAGGCATGGAGATAAATTACGAAACGTAGATAAGGATGAATCTTTCGAGAAAGAAAAATGTATCTTGTTGAATTAAGGAAGTAGATCTATGGATATTGTCGATCTTGGGAAATCAAGTAAGTGGTTTGACCAGTTGGCTTTACTTTCCTAGCTCTAGGCTTCCCTTAGTGCCAAGTACCTACCTTTAGTCGAATTCTTAGGGTGATTGCCCATCTTCTAAGAGGTTGAACGCTTTTCAAGAGTAGATGTTCTAGGAGTCTAGTGGGCGGGTCCAAGATAGAAGGAAGTTGGTCGACAAGGGGTAGTCGGTCATAGGTTCCTGGGGCCTCATATAGGACGATCATAGGTAAAAAAAGGTCGGCTGATGACTTAGATAAGTCAGTCTGAGTTTCAAAAACCTACATTCAAAATCTTCTATGATCAACAAGTATTCCCCTTCCCTAATTTTATTCTTACCTTTTATACTATATAGTTAACCGGAGAAAAGATAGCAAAAATGAGAAGCTCTAACATTGAGAGTTCTATACATTGTTAGTTTAATAATACTCATACCAACTAATTTAGTTCCTTTATTTTGCTTCATGAAAGCTACATTTGATTTAAAAAGAATAAAGATGGGATTGTACATAAAGTTTTTTCTTAATATATATATATATATCTCAATAGATTGATTAAGCTGCTTAAAGTTTTAACGTCACATTTTTCTTTTTGTACCTTCAATATATCAAAGTTGCATGTTGTATGCCTTTAGGACCTTCATTGGTAAGTCTATTATTACCTAAGTTAATTTGATTTCTTCAAATATGTAAGATTTGGGTATTTAGTTGTTATAAATATAGATGGTCTATTTAATTTTAAAAGTATTTTCAATCTTGTTTACGATATTTAGTATCTCTTCTTGTAAAATGTATTAGATTTTCTAATATAAGATTTATCATAGATATAAAAGCTAGTATTAGTTTTGAAGAAAAATCCTATGTATTATAAGTCGAATGAAAGTTATATGTTAAAATAGGTATATGTAAGACTTACCAATCTATTTCTTCTATTTCAAAAGGATATAAAATAATACGGAAAAATTAATATTATTTTTTTTGGATTAATATCGTATTCAGTACCTAAACTTTATCAAATTATTCAATTTACTACCTAGTTACACTTTTCATAGTACCTAATATAACTTCATAAGTTTCCATCTGTTGACATGAATGTAATAGACACGTAACACCACGTAGCATATTGACACGTGGTGTTTACTGACATGGTCTGAATTGTTACGTGATGCCATTACGAATTAACATGCGTCTTTATACATGATACTCGTTGACGTGGCAAGAGTGAACACGTGATAGCAACTTCAACTGCCATATGACCCCACATGTCAACTAACACTATATGGGTATGACATTTTTTTTCCAAGTGAAAAAATATTTTTTTTTATTCAAACTAAGGAAATAGTCAGACAAAGCACATGCCATGCACATGCTTTCCATTCAAATATTTTATGTGAGACTTATGAAAGAGGGATAGGGATCTTGAAGTACAACTTGAAATTTTTTGCAAGAGAAAATGTTGACTTTGACTCGATTTTTCTCACATGATTTGATTTTCAATTTAAAAAAAATTGCTTAATCTTAATCAACTCTATGATTTCTTTTAAATCATACAAAATTTTTTACAAAAATCTTCTAAAATATTATTTAAATCTATATTAAAGTGGGCTCTCCGACTATAATATGTGCTTGAATTACTAACTTTGAGATATATTTAAATCATATTTTAGAATTTTTTCATGGAAATTTTTATATGATTTAAAATAAATCATGGAATAGATTAAGATTAAGTAATTTATTTTTAAATTGAAAGTTAAATCATGTGAGAAAAATGAGTCAAAGTCTGCTTTTTCTTACAAAAAATTGCAAGCTGTACTTTAAGACCCCCATCTCTCTTTCAGAAGTCCCATATAGAATATTTGTATGGAAAGGGTTTTGTATATATATAAGTTATCTTAAGTGGTGTTTGAAGAATTGTGCTCATATGCATAGCATATGCTTTTTCTGACTTTTTCCTTAGTTCGAATAAAAAAAAATATTTATTTCACTTTAAAAAAAATTATCGTATTTACGTAGCGTTAATTGACATGTAAAGCCACAAGGCGATTAGAGTTATTGTCACATGTCCACTCTTATCACGTTAATGAATATTAGACACGTCTCAATTCGTAGTAATGCTACGTAGCATTTTATGTAATATCAGTAGATGCCACATGTCAATATATCACGTGTCAATTTTTAGTGGTGTTATATATCTATTATATCCATATCAGTAAACAAAAACTTATAAAGTTATGTTGGATAACATAAATAAGTACAAAAAGTGTAATTAGATAGTAAGTTAAATATTTCAAAATTAAAATAGTAAATTGAATAATTTGATAAAATTTAGATATCAAATACAATATTAATCTTTTTTTTTTTTTTCTTTTCCTTCTACAGTTAACTGGGACACCTGAAAGCTCTGGCCCTGAGATAATTTATCCAACGACGATTTGCTTTACCGTGTGCAAGAGTTGGTTTCTGGGACATGGACCCCACAAATTTTAAAATTCCCATTTCCAATTAATAATTTAAATCGTGCTCCGATGCAATTGATTCCGCTGTCCACCCTTAGTGACGGGGCACACAAAACGTCGATACGGTTTGCGTACGTTACGTTCCCACCGCATATTGCTACATCCGTTTGGCGAATCAAAGTATGAAGTAAAATATGAAAAAGATTCAACTTTTTCGGAACTTCATAAAGATAAGACTTTCACTAAATTTATAAAAATTTCCATCAATCTATAACACTTGCCAGCTTGAAATTTGTTTGTAATAATCAATCTAATGTAATGATGATAATATAAAATATGTAAAGAATATGATAAAGAAAGTAATATTGAATATATTTAATTATATGCCATAATAAAAAATAAAAAAATAAAAGTAAGAAAAAGTGGTTGCAAAAAATTGTACAAATCCTAGCCACCTTTACCGACTATCCTAAGACCAATTAGAAGCTATACATACTCAAAATGGATGAAAATTTTCATGAGATATAACAAAATATCTATTACTATAAGGTTTTAAAAATGTTGAGAATTTAAATAGAATGAAAATAAATAGGTTAAGAATTTAAATAAAGAATTTGGTAAACTTTGTGTATTAAAAGTGTACTTTTCCTTATAGTATTGCATGTGTAAAAAATACAAAATGAGGAGAGAGAGAAAGATGTAGGTACAATTAGTGGAAAAGGTGGAAGAAAGAAAAGAGAAATGTAATTGGTGGTGGGAGAGTAAAAAATGTTGGAGAAAGTAGAGAAATAAAGAGAGAGAAAAACGAGTAAGTAAATATATTTATCAATTAGTTATAATTTTAAGAGTTTATTTTATTGTTAGTTTTTTTGTTAAATAATAGTAAATAAAGGGTAAATATATAATTAAAAAAAGGTTACTTAATATTCCATTTACTTTAATAATATAAATATAAATGTGATTGGGTATGCATATAAATAGGTTAAATCAAGAAATTTATTATATTTCAAAACATTTTCCTTTTCGTTGAATGCAAGTGCTAAAAGTTTCTTCTAATCATATAATAATTTTGCAGGTTAGCCGTCGATGGCACTCAATATACATAACTTATGAAAAATTAAAATTATGCTACCTCTGCAAAAATAGCACCGTTATTTTCCTTTTTCCTCTAATTACTATCTTTGTCATAATTAATAATCATTTTAATAGTCAATTTTAATACATTTTATGATATTTAAGCTGACAAATGTGAGATATAAATTTAAAAAAAAAATTGAAAAATTTGACTTCAAACGAGGGAGAAAAATGCACAAAGAAAAAGCCAATCAGTGAGACTTAATTTAGTTGGATATATGAGTGGATTAAAGATGCTCATGGTTTATTTTCTTCTATTAGGATATGTAGAGCAGGTTCAATTTTACCTTTAGAATCTTATAAATTATTTGAAGAAAGCTTTAGAAAGTAATTCAAGATACATGGTAACGGTAGCGTACATTTAGCAAATAAATTAAGAAAACCGTATTCGCATACTTGAATATCGATAATCGTATACCAACAATAGGAAAAGAAGATGTTTATAGTATGTAAAAGTATTTATTTTGTATACATACATAAGACATGAATAAATTTAGGTAAACTGCAAATATATTTTCTTACGTTTACTTTATACGTGCTTAGTTTTTTATCTTTAAAATTAGTTGTCTAGACCAAAAAGTTTAAAGAAAAAATTATTTTCAGATCCTATTTTACTATTGTACCTAGAATAAAATAATTGAGAAATACTAAAATTTCAAAAAAAAAAAAAAAAAAATCAATGATCTTGTAAGAGCCTAGATGCACTTTTTGTAAAAATTCAAATATGTAGACAATCAATTTCAAATATATGGGGCTAATACATGAAGTAGACGTAAAGAGTTGTATTAGCAAACTTATGCATAGATTTATCAAAATATTTGAGCTAATAATGTAAATGTATTCTTTTATCCTCTAGTAAACGTTGTACTTTGACACGTAACTGCATGAAATATCAATTGCAAAACAATTATATAGTTAATTACATGCAAAAGTAAGTATTAAAAATATAGAAATAAAATTGAACATAGGAATGAAAGTTGTTGGAAACTATAGACAACATAAAATTACATAAATATATACTTTTCTTAAAATGGTTGAGAACAATAATATTAATCATACTATATTTGCTTCATTGTGGAACTTACCATAGGCTTATAAAAGTTTGCTAAATTATTAAAGAGTTTATTATATGGTCAGACACAACCTATGTAAGATTCCATGTACATCAAAAGCTGCAAATGACTCTTTTAGTTTTAAATAACTACATATAGAAGTAACTCTACAAGGTACTTGAGAAAAGATAAATAATTGTTAGAGAATAATTCACAAGAGTAAAATGAAATTAGATTAATTCTTAATAAAAAAAAGTTTGGATGTATATTTAGGTGTTAATTCTATGCATAATAAGTAACAAAATAAGTTACTTTCGATTGTATGATACTAGAAAACAATGTGAAGGAAAAATAAAATTTCTATATTACTAACCATTGTTTGTATTTATCATTTGATTCTTCATACATATTACCATCATATGATTAGGATAGTGACATGTCCTATTTGATAAAATATAATAGAAATAAAGAAAGAGTACGTATTTAAAATTTTTGTTTACTCTAAAACATCATTTGGTATTAAATAAAGTTATCCCATTCTCATATTACATTCTCTTCTGGACTCATGTTTAACCAACTTGATTGAACATCATTTGTCAATGTGGAGAGAAAATCCCCTAATAAAGCTATGTACCATAAGGTAATTACTCTTTGTGAGAGGAATATATTTAATATATATAACTATCATGTTTAAAAATCGAGGATACGATGACTCAACCACATATCCTTTACCTAAAAACAGCGTATTCTAAATGAATTCGTCAAATAACTCTTTCAAACTCTTAATTAATAAATTTTATTTAAAAATCCAAAAGGTAAGGGCAACTCCATTAATAATTATAACTCCAGTTCCAAAAACTCATATGTCAACTAAATCATAACTAAATCTACTGATCCCATTTGCGGCGTAGCAAGTGGGCAAGACATATTGCGGAAACATATGCATCAGCTAGCTGTAGGACATGATAAGGCTCTGAGGAATTTTTAGTCAAATATTCCCGCAGGATTTGTGCTAATGGTCGAGTCTATTACTTAGCAGACACAAAAGAACCAACCAATTTCCAGTTGACAAGTACGACCTTTGACAGTACCATGTTATCCCAATTTCTAGAATCTCTCTGCCCCATCGCATTTCCAAGTCCAATTTTCATCATTGGTTCGTAGACCTTGGAGACTACTCGGGAAAATGATGAACAATTATTACCACCTATTTACACCATGTTTGTCATTGGGTCACATTTTACCATGTTATCTATGTCCCCAAAATGGTGCCTGAGATGAGATCCTACCCTTCATCAGTTAATAGCTTTTTGTGTGTTTTGTATTAATTGTCCACAGTCTAATATTACGTTTAAACACCTCCCTAACTCTACTAATTGCGCACAAAATAAGTACTCGTAAAAGTCCCCTTAATGTAGAAATTAATTCCAACAAGTCATTCCATTGATAAAAAATGTAGCCACAAATGCTTAATCAAGTCAATTTACGGTCTATAATCTTTTGGCCTATTGCAAAATCAAATATTATTTCATGAATAGATGTCATAATCTATAATATGACGACGAGAGATGTGAGGTGCCAAGGTGCTAACAATATCTTTTAGTTTGTACTTTGGTTTTCGAATTCCAAAACTATAATTCTCTCGTTCTTCATCAGTAAGCATACAGTCGAGTATTATGCAAGCTCTCGTTATCTAACCAAAAACATCCGTATCTCCCTACAATATGAAGGATCATGGACTATGGCAAAACGTGTTCATAACAATGCAAAAGCTCATTTAACATCTTTTTTTTAATTTTTACATCATATCATCTCTAGAAATCAATCAACAATCAATTCGTTTATTGAATTACTGCATCATATTTAGTTCAATAACCATTCGTATCCTTTTATTTTCCAGCATTATATATAAAAGAAAACCATAAAAATACATCTTTCCCTAAATCAAACCCTCACAATCTCAAAAGATGGGATATTTATTTGTTGTGAGACTTGAACGGGTTCAACTCGTATTATGTATAGTGCTTTCGGTATTACATATATAATAAGAGAATATGGATGAATAGTGCATTGGATATGATGCTCCAGTTTATGAAAAGTTTAATTAATTCTTAGGATTGATATTATTGATGATAAAATAAAATAATAAATACTAAGTTGTTAAAGGAACTTAATATTAAACATAGATCTTAGTGAAGGGTGCTAAATAAACATTGATATGGCATACAAAATTTAGATAATGGGGTTATTCACTATAAATATGAGTGAATTGATAAGAATAAGAAAATGTCACTACAACAAAATTTCTTAAAATGTAAGAAGTTTCTTTTGATGCAAATTGGTGGAAAATGGTCGTAATAAAGCTATTATGAGGATTTTAATCAACACAAGGTAATCCTCGCAATAACTCCGTTAACTTTTCTATATAACAAGAAGTGGAATATTACAAATTATATTTGTAACAAACTCAATTCCCATAAAGCTATGGATAGATGCATAAAGTTGATTAACTTTTGGTTATTTGCAACAAAAAAAAGCATTGCTCTTACATAAACAGCTGTCGGTTGTAGAAAAGCACATTCTATAAGTGAGAACAAAATCCTTGCAATAAGTGATATCAATTTTTTTTTTATATTCATGCAATCCAATAAGCACTATATATATTATATATATTTATATTGATTGCCTCAATTCATCGTTACGTTTTCTATTCATAAAAAAAAAAAAAAAAACAAAATCATCTCTTACAAGACGTTGAGTTTCTCTTGGTCTTCCTCCTATATGAAAATTCTCTTATAACATACACTTTATGACATATAACAAACCAATACATACTCAATCATGTCCATATCTCTCCATATAGAAAGTAAAAGCACAAGAACATTATGAATACTCAAGATACAATAACATAGCATATTTCTTCTAAGTTACCTAATTAAAATACAACTAAATGATAATCTAAAAATCACACAATCAAATATTTTTAGAAGTACTCAAGAGTCTTCAAGCGAATATTAAAGTTAAACAAGTCATATTACATCAGACTTAAAAATAGTATACCCTTATAGTGTACCCAAAAAACCTATTCAAGTATCTTTCCAAAAGTATTCAACAAAAGGTCACAGTATACCCCTCATAGTATACTTAAAAAACCAAATCATAGTACACCCATAGTATACTAAAAAAATCTAATCAAAGTATACCTTCTTTCTATACCCAAGAAAACCTAATCAAGCATCTCTTCAAAAGATCGACAAATCTAGGCTAGTCACATGATAGATGTAACAGTAGTTAATCCATAGGTCTACGTAACTACATAAAGAGATGAATTCATTAGTGAGCTTCGTCCACTAGAGGTTGTGATTACTACTGTTGTATAGTAGGGAAAGGATGAAATGAAGTTGGAAGGTAAGATTGCATATGCCTAACCTATAACTACACTAGGGATTAAGGGTGTGATGTTTGTTGTAAGGATCTACCTGGTGGTGTAATCAACAAAGAAAATGGCACATTTCCAATTTCAAGCCCTCCTAAGCAAGGTGGTAATTGGAATGATTGAACTAGTTGCACTCTTGCTATAGCAAACATCATATGAGCAAACCATTGTTGCTGCAAAGCAAAAAATGTTGTTGTTGTGCCATGAATTGGTAAAGTTGTTTTTGCTGAGCAATGGTGTCTTCTAAAGTAGATATTTTATTCCGTAACATTGTAACTTATTTGATGGAGGCGGAAGATGCAAGATGGGAGACAAAGGGAATTTGATGGACTGCCAATCTTTGGCTCTCTTACTCGCGCGTGCCTTTGAGGCCTTTAGTCTCTTGCTAGATGGATTCTCTCTCATCAGCTTGTTGAGGATGAGACACGGTACACAGAAGAACGGTAGGTGAACTCTTTTAAGACTCAACTCAAATACACCCAGCTCAGTTATACTTGTGCTGTTGTCGACCCCTCATTTGCTAAGGTTGACCTGCCGAATGGTGAGGCTGAGGTCCCTGCACATCAGATCCTTCTCTTTTGACCTATTGAGTAGCAACATCCTTTGTTAGTCTCGACAACTCTGAGTACCCTTTGTCAGCAGTCTCCCCATCATCAATATAATCTAGCGTCTTCAAACCCTAAAACGTGTACCCAACCATAGTGTGCCACATGTCATTCATTTTTTTGACATTGTACCATATTCCTTTTATTCTATTTATCCCTTTTCATCCTTTTGGGAGTGTATTTGATAGTATTTTTGCATTGCCCTTTATTGTAATTACTTAAGTTTTTTTGTTGCTCTAGGGACTTATTATAAATAGTTTATTTTCTTTGTAACCAAAAAATGGATACATCCTTTTTCAAATATCGAATATTATTATTCTTGTGAGATATTCCTCTCCAAGCATATTTTCTGATACTCTTATCTAATCTTGTCGAGTAGCTCGAGATTAGTAGCAGGTAGGCCTCGACACCAACTTGTGTATCATATTAAGTAAAGTGTTGAGTCGTGTTGTGTTCGTTGGTGAGTCACATCCTCCAAGCAGCTTCACGTAAGCTACCATGTATTTCAGCTTTTTCACTTCATTTTCTTTGTTATTACAAAGGATCCATTAGGTTACCCTTTTCCCATGGTAAGCTTTGGTGATTATTGAACTCCTAAGCACATCATATAATCTTAGTATCAAAGCTCGAGGTTGCGACTAAAAGCTGTATCAAAGTAGATCCTACTAGTATTTTGTTCTATTACTCTATTTTCCACTGGAAGAACAGAGCAAGTCTGCAGTTCACTATTTGATTCGTATTTTCTAAGTACGTATAGGAATTTCGTACATGTGGAGTGTCTTCTAAAGCTTTGTATTGATAATGTCGAATCTTAATGTTCAAAGAGGGATTAACAATGCCAAGAGTGATACTCATGGTTGTGATCGTGTTACCCAACAAACTCTATAAACTACCGGTGAGCAGATACAAGACCTTACTACTATTGTGGCCAATCTGGTTGTTTCTATACAAAGGGTCATAGAGACTAGGCCACAAGAAAAAGTTATTGTTGAATAGAGTCAAGAAATGAGAGATAGGTCGAAAAGGCAGATGAATGAGCAATGAGCCCTAAAGCCAATTCATTTGAACCAAGCTTCACCCCAATGTATCGACAGAGTTGCGAGAAAGAGACTTAAGTTGGATGGAATTGAGGAGTATAAGGAAGAGTAATATGATGGAGTTGAGGATTGTGAGCTTAGAGCTCTTAAGGGAGCTGAGCATCTTAAATTGCAGATCTTGAGTTTTAATGGGTTTGGTAGTGCTGATGACTACCTGGATTGGAAAGAAAAGATTGAAAAGATATTCAACTTTTATTACTATAAAGATGCTGTTCGTATTTGAGTGGTCGTGTTAGAATTTTCTAGATATGTAGTAATATGGTAGAAGAAGTTACTGAATTTACGCTAGAGAGCTCGATGTGAAGTTCAAACAAGGAACAAGATGAAAAGAGTCATGAGAAGTAGGTTCCTTCCTAAGCACTACGAGTAAGACACTTTTCGATGTCTTTAAGACTTGAGATAAGGTAACAGATTAGTGGACGGGTATGTCCAAAAGTTTCGGTTACTTATGATTTGATGTGATGTTAACAAACCTGAGACACAAACTATAGCACAGTTTATTTCTAAGCGAAGAACTGAGATTGGTAACATAGTGGAGATACAAAGGCTTGCAACTTCAAATGAGGCCATCCGAGTGGTATAGAGGGTTGAAAGATAGAGGTAAAGTCAAATTAGCCGAATACTGAGCAGCTAACTAAGATTATTGACTAGAAGTGGCATGCCAAGTCGATTAGGAAACGATTGAGCATTAAACAATTTCGAGGTGGACCGCCGAAGACAGGTGTCAAACTACCTAGAGGATGGTTGAGGTAAGGGCAAAGTCGAGGAGCCTGAGGTCATAAGAGACTAAGGTCAGAGCTCAAGGAGGAAGACCTGAGAAATCAAATATTTCAAATGTCTCGGCTATGGATATGTAGCTAGTTAATGACTGAATCAATATATAATAACCATCAAGGGAGACAAGCTTGAGTTTGAAGTAGAGAGTGCTAGTAAAGGAGAGGATGAAGAGGGAGTCGATTAGGTGCTAGAAGGATATTTGGAAGATCCCTATGTCGTGACCCTACCCAAACCTAGGGTTGAGTACCGTTTTATCGTTCGACGATCTCTTAGTACCTTTGTAGCTGGTGAAAATGAGCAAAAGGAGAACCTGTTCTAAACGAATTACCGAGTGAATGGCAAGCTCTATGCATTAATCATTGATGGAGGAAGTTGTACTAATGTCATAGTGCAAGGAGTAGTTAAGGCCTTAAAGTTGCTGACCTACTAGTACTCTAAGTCATACAAGATTCATTAGTTGAATGAAAAGGGAGGTCTACCTGTTGTCGAGTAGGTTATAATGCCTATTACTGTTAGAGATAGAAACAAGGATGAGGTGTTAGGCGACGTCCAACCCATGTACGCTTTATACATATTATTAGGCCGACCTTAGCTATTTGATTTAAGAGTGTTTTATGATGGATATAGGAATACCTATATGTTCTAAAAGGACAAGAATAAGGTTATATTGACCCTAATGTGCCTCAAAGAAGTGTAGGAATCACAAGAGAAGATTACTCGATTATTGCAGTAGAAGTCTCTAGTGATTTCTCGAGCACAGTTTTCCCGAGATGTCAAGGTGAAAGAGTGTATGCTCCTGTTTGTAAGGAAGCTTTTCTAAATGAGAGAAGCTGGAGGCTTATTTACTGAGGTGCAAATATTACTATAAGAATATACTGACCTCTTTCCTGTCGAGATGTCGAGTAGTTGACTATTGGTAAGAGGCATTGAACATTGCATTAATATTCAACTTGGAGTTGTTCTTTTGAATTGACCTACCTATAAGCTCAACTCCGAACAGGCAGCCAAGTTGAAGAAACAAGTAAATGAGTTGATTGATTGTAGATATGTCTAAGAAAGCATGAGCTCCTGTGCCATGCCAGCTGTCCTAGTGTTGAAGAAAGATGGCACGTGGAGAATGTGTATTAATAGCTAAGCCATCAATAAAATTACTATTAAATACTGATATTCAATCCTACGATTAGATGATATGCTTGATGAGTTGCATGGTGCCCACATCTTTTCGAAGATTGATCTGAAAAATGGCTATCATCAAATACGAATGAGGCTTACAGATGAATGGAAGACCGCCTTCAAAATAAAGGATGGTTTATTCAAGCGGATGGTGTTGCCGTTTGGTCTGACAAATGCCCCGAACACTTTTATGCAACTCACGAATCATGTCTTGAGAACATTAATTAGTAAATGCATTGTGGTGTACTTTGATGATATTCTAGTCTACATTGACGACCTTGTTTCTCATGTTGGACGTTTAAGATCAGTGTTTGATAGCCTTTATGCTAAGAGGTTATTCGGCAATTTAAAGAAATGTATGTTTTGCTAGAGCGAGGTTGTATTTCTCCAATATGTTGTTTTGGATGGAGGAGTCCGATTTGATGATGAGAAAGTTTGAACTATTTTTGAGTGGACTAAGAAAAACTGGTCCAAGAAAGCTTAGAAAAGCTTTGATGAGATAAAGTTCAGGTTGATATTTGCCCCAGTACTTGCCTTACCAGATTTTGAGAAAGTTTTTGAAGTAGAGTATGATGCATTAGGAGTCGACATTGGTGCTATTCTAATGTAAGAGCAGCAACTAATTGCTTATTTTAGGAAGAAACTCAGAGGAACTACCTTAAATTACTTGGTATATGACAATGAGTTCTATGCCTTTGTCCAAACATTAGGTAAAATTCCTAAAGTTTTTTTGCTATGTCATCCTGTATAAGAAGGGAAGCACCAATATTGTAGCTAATGTTCTTTCTCATTGACATGTCCTTATTACGGCATTGCAAGCTAAGATATTTAGATTTGGCACCCTATTTGATCAATATGAGCACGATCCATATTTTGGCCCCTTAGTGGCGAAGTGCAACATTAGAGGAGTGGTAGATGGATTCTATTTGAGCTAAGGGTTTCCAATGAAGGGCAAACAAGTTTGTATGCTAAGTGGTTCAACTAGAGAGTTACTCATTCAAGAAGCTCATGCTGAAGGTATAGTTGGTCACTTCGGAGAGAAGAGAATGGGTAAGATGCTGAGAGAACATTTCTATTGGCCTGAGATGATGAAGGATGTGCACCGAGTTCTTGAGAGATACAAGGTGTTTAAACATGTAAAGGGGAGAAAAGATTCATATGGAGAGTATGTACTTTTACCTATACCTGAATGGCCATGGACCAATCTAAGCATGGATTTCATGCTTAGCCTACCCTAAAACTGAGAAGGCATAACTCTATTATGGTGGAAGTCGATTGATTCAATAAGATGAACCACTTCATCCCTTTCCACAAAACCAATGATGTTTTATTTGTAGCTAATTTCTTTTTGTAGAAGATTGTATTGCTGTATGGGATACTAAGAAGTATTGTATCCAATCGTAACTTGAAGTTCACGAGCTTCTTCTGGAGAATCCTATGAAAGAAGCTCGACATTAAGCTAATGTTTAGTACTTCTTACCACCCATAGAAAAATGACTAGAAAAGTCGTGAACAGGACAGTTGGTAACCTCCTACGATCTATTGTTGGGAAGAATCTACATGATTGGTATCTCTACCTGCTTGTCATTGAGTTTGCTTACAACCGTTCACCTCACAGCTCGATAGGAAGGTCACCATTTGAGGTTGTCTATGGGCTTAAGCTAAACTTACCCTTAGATATGGTTATCAACCTAACCACCTAAGGAGAAGGTCAATCCAACTTGTAGTACACTAAGGAGTTCCAAAATTTGCATCAAAAGGTTGTCGAATAATTGATTAAGACTGTGGCTCGACAGAAAGAAGAAGGAAGTCGAGGAAAGAGGTAAGTCATTTACAGTCCCGGAGACCTTATTTAGATCCACCTCAATAAGGAACATTTCCTTGGAAAAAGGACAAACAAGCTATCCCCCAAGTAAGATAGGCCTTATAAGATCTTTAAGTATGTTAATGACAACGCATATAGCTTAAATTACCTGAAGGATATAGTGTGTCCCTTACTTTCAATGTTGCCAATTTGACGGCCTATGTACTAGACGAAGAAGAAGACCAAGATTTGAGGGCAAATGTTTAACAACCCTACGGAACTAATGGACTGCCGACCTTTAGTCCTCTTACTTGCGCGCGTCTCTAAGGCCTTCAGTCTCTTGCTAAATGCATTCTCTCTTATTAACCTGCCAAGGACGAAGCATAGTACACAAAAGAATGGTGGGAGAACTCCTTGAGGACTTAACTCAGATACACCTTACTCAGTTATACTTGTGCCATTGTCGACCCCTCATTTGCAGAGGTTGACCTACCGGATGTCAAGGCTTTGGCCCCTGCACATTGGATCCTTCTCTTTTGGCTTACTAAGCAGCAACACCTCTTGTTTGTCTTGGTAACTCCGAGTACCCTTCGTCAACAGCCTCCCCAACATCAGTAGAATCCAACTCTAGTGTCTCCAAACCCTATAATGTGTACCTAACCATGGTGTACCACCCATCATTCCTTTTTCTGACATTGTACCATATTCCTTTATTCTATTTATCCATTTTTACCCTTTTGGGAGTGTATTTGATAGTATTTTTGCATTGCCCTTTATTGTAATTACTTGGGTTTCCTTGTTGCTCTAGGGACTTATTATAAATAGTCCATAAATCCTTTTTCAAATACCAAATATTCTTATTCTTATGAGATGTTCCTCTCCAAGCACATTTTCTTACACTCTTATTTAATCTTACTGAGTAGCTTGAGATTAGTGACAAGTGGAACTCGACACTAGCTTATGTGTCATATTAAGCAAAGTGTTGAGCCTTGTTGTGTTCGTTGGTGAGTTACACCCTCCGAGTAGCTTTACGTAAATTATCGTATATTTTAGCTTCTTCACTTCATTTTCTTCGTTATTATAAATGACCTGTTAAGTTACCCTTTTCTTGCAGTAAGCCCTAGTGATTACTGAGCTTCTAGGTACAGCAGAATTTGTGGGTGTATTGAAGGCGACTTAGGGCCACCGTAACTGAGACCGCGACTATAGCTAGGTTTATGTCTAAGTACCTCTCTCATAATCTCTACTTGTGTCTTTGGCATTTATCTTGATGATTGTGATTGTTGCAAGTTTTTTTTTTATATGATTCCACCATAGCTCTCTACATCATAGTATATATAATTAATTAACAGACTAAATAAATGGTAAAAAAATGAAAAGAAACTCATAACAACCATATACACTGTAGATAATAATTTGAGGCCTTAAATCAAATTATTATTGTTGAATAAGCTTTAGACAGTGCAAGGAAAAATAAAAAGATAAAAAAGAGCGACATATTAGCTCGCAATTTAAGGTAAATTTTACCCATTGGCCTAAAATTTACATTAATACCCCTATTTTTTTTTTCTTTCATTTCTATCCTCTCAAATGCAATGGACCAACATGTACGAAGATAAATTATCATACACCTATGCATTTGTAAAAATTACTGAGGTTGTCCATTTGTTTTTGAAACAACCAAGGGGATTGTATGATGCATAATAAGTTTAGTTATATGTTATAATTAAGAAAAGTAAGGATGCCGACACTACATTTTTAAATGGAGGGTTGGAAGGGGTAGCATCAATGGGTACCGATCCTACTATTCAACTTCAAGGCAAGAGTGAATATCAGTTTATTAGAGCAAACTAAAAGCCTTAAATAAGGTCATAGGATGGCTACATTTTAATATAATAATATGCAAGAACAAGGATACATTTAGAAATAGAAAATTCCATCCCAATAAAAGAATACATGAAAACATTGAAACCAAATATGAAGCTTAGAATACAAATGTCCATACATTGTAAGCAAATTAAAATGACTCAAATCCACTAGGAAAATGACTTTTTTGTACCTTCTTATGTTGAATATTCATAAATGAATTTGTATTGACAGCGTGGTGATATTACATCTTTCCTCGATTCACAATGTTGATAGAGGAGTGTTTCTACATAAAAGTATTATAATTATACTACCATGATTGTCAAACTAGGCAGCATATTTCTATTTTTCACAAGACAACTTTGGTGCTTAATGTTATGAAGTATCTGATCAAATGATAAAATAGAATATGGATAATGTACCATGACACAAGCTTTAATGTATTATAAAGGATTCATGATTATACATCAATCAATTATTTTAATTTATGAAAATTTTCACAATTTAATACTAATGGCAGCAAAACATTCTCTCCATAATTACAATTATTAAGCTAAATGGAAAAGGAACTTGGATTGCTAAAATCTTAATGCCATTGAACTATATGAAAGAAACATGAAATCTAGTTACCTAATTTACATATCAAGTAAAGAGAGAGACTAATTAAACAAAAAGAACTATTAAAAAAGTTTGAACCAGTAATGTGCAACCTAAAAAACAGACAAAATGAGTTACTCTCAAAATGAGCAACCAGAAAATGTTGGGCACTCACTTGATGAACTAAAACTAGAGAAAACTAGCAAAAACAAGAGCATATTATCAATCTTGGACATCATAATCACTATTCAAAATTCTAATCAAACCCTTTACAATGTGATGACAGTGGAGCAACTCAAGAATGGAAGGTAGAGTAAGTGACAGTATACCTCTAAAGTTCTCTCTTTGATTTTTTGACATGCAACTGTGAGTAAACTTTAATACTGTGGAAGTGTCATTATATCATTTAAGTCCATCAAGTAAAGAATGCAACTTTTTAGGGGAGTGTTCATTTGCATGATTAAGGTAAAGGTATCAAGTTTATCATAGCAATTTCCGACTACCACAAGGTAATGATTTGCCTCACTTTAGTTTTGTTTTACTTAAACACCAATTCAAGCATTTATGATTACAAATTACTCATTAGTTCTTGAAGCTTCAATTATTAAACATGTAATACCATTTTGATATTTATGAAAATGTTTCTTCAATTTTGGGTTTTTGACAATACAGTCATTCTGAAAATGGTCAATTTTGAGATAATGAGACATTTGTAACTTCTAACTAGCTATCTATTAGATTTATTTATTTTAAAAGAAATAGAAAGAAGAAAGAAGTGATGAGAGTGAAGTCCACTTTTGGGGATTAATGAGTTAAGTATCGATCATTAAGACTAAAATAGATCAAATTACTATTTATAGATTTAATAATAATTGACAAATTCCTCGTTTAAGACCAAGTATTGACATGGAAACAGAAAACTAAAAAAGGAGAAAACACATTAGTAAACCAAACTAGAAGATGTCAAATAGAAGGAGATAGAGTTTTGTTGATTTTATGTTTTTTAAACAATTAATATTTGAGGGTGTAGGAGTTTGAGTGCAAGGGTTATGTACGTGTCATGAAAAAAATTAAGTGAAACATCACTTGTTGTTTCAACAAGTGATGGTGTTACATTTATTCCAAGCAACCATATATCCATTTCTTAAATATCACTTATTATGCAACATGTATCTATTTTACAAACTTCTTTTCTTTTCTTTTTTTTTTTCCTTTGACTCAATCCAAAGACATGTTTAGGCAATTACAATGTGTACTGGGAAGTAGATAAATTACCTTATGATTAAGGTCATTATCAAAGAAGTCACATAAAGCGACCCACTCAGCTAACCGATGACCTAAACCCTTTGGCACTTTCTGACGTGCTCTCTTACCCTTACCATTTCTTTCATATTGCTTTTTCAAACGATGTTGCAATTTACTATATGTTTTACCAGCAACCTTATTTTCGATCATGGGTCATCGATCATCTCTTTCCAGAACGAGATCAAACTTTTCCTACACAAATCAGCAATTAAAGGAGGCTATAAAGGGCATTTTAACAAATATTGTACAAGGGATATCATCAATGAAATACGTATTAGCAACACATATCCATGGCTTAGTTTCTAGTCCATGTCCATGGATCCATAAAGTAGCCCAATTTCCTAAAGTTATTAGCAAACATATATCCAATAGTCAAATTGCTCGTTTGTCTAGTTATTTAGCAAAGTAATATATATTCCAATATATCAATTTGACCAGGGAGCATTAGCAATGACATATGAATTCTTGTATATATTTAATTATGTAGATGTTCAATTGTTTATCGTGAAACAACTTACCATAACCGCACTAGTTATCATTTGTCGTATCTCCAATGGCACTCGACTAAGCTTTACCTTTAGCACCAAGATAGCATAATGGGGAAGCGTGACAATATGCTAAAGTAAATTCTTCGGATAACATTCTTGCAGTATCCCCTTTTGGAGCCATGCAAATTTCATTAAGCTTTAAAATGGGATCGTGACTTGTAGCCCTTTTTATCTGCTCATATCGAGTGCCTTTATAAACTTCCCTGTGCCTAAGCCTTTCCTCGTTGTCTGATACAACATCCTCTTCGATATGCTCATGACTGGAAGTATCATCATGCTGCTCTTCTGCTGGTTCATTCTATGATTTATTTGATGACTCGAGGGGATTTTGGTAATTTAGATGCTCTTGGATAGCCTCAGCTCAAACCAATCTACAAGATCATCTTTAGTAGGACCAAGCCCTAAAACATACATCCTACATAAAACAACATACTTAAAATTAGTAAAAAATAAATCGTAGAAAAAAAAAGAACTAAATATAAAAGAACAAATACTACAGAAGGATGTAATAGTATAAATGTACAATATCTACTATTTTTCATCACTACATAATGGAGTTAACCTGCTAGGCCAATAAATATATCCAAGCAGATTAAATAGTTGACTAAAATTAGACTAATAATAAAGTTTAACTAGTAGAATAAAAAAATGAATGTTTGTCTAAAATTAACTGTGATTTCTCATCTTATCAAAATCTAAATCAAATTGTTACCTAAGTGTGAATATATACATGATGCATGCTACTTTAAAGTCTAATATTGTTGTGTCAGTAGGCTTGTACCAGATGTGAATAGAATATACACTTACTTTTAGGGCTCAAGCTCAAGTTATATAGAAGTAGAATCAACATATTCCCATCTTTATCTTCATTTTATTTATATTTTTTGTGGTTCATTACATACTAGTGCTAACAACCAGTAAAGTGCACTTTCCTTAATAGTAGGGAGGCATGAGGTTGGATTCAATTAATAAATAAAAAAATAAATGATAAAAACTCAGAATCCTAGTAAGTATGGTGACACTAGAAACAAGGTAGACATTTTACTATATTGGTGTGTGCATTAAGCTAGTATATGTTGTACAGCCAACAAATGCATATACCGTAATATATGTTCATATACCTGTTACCAAGTATTTTAATGACTATTGGAGAAGAAACTTGGCACATGCTTTTGTAGAAAACTAAGAGGCTTTATTTTGCTACCAACTCTAATAGACGTAGGAAAAAAATGTTTTTGTAAATCCTCCATGTAGGCCTTTAAAGTGTGAAGCTTTTTCTTGTAATATGAATAACTGGAGTAAAAAAATAATGTAAAAAGTAAAAAAATTATTGAGACATTATATTTGAAAGCATAATGGGTTAAAAAGATTTAAACCAAATACCTTGTTGAACTAGTTAAGATAGCATTAACTATTCCTAGAAAAGCTATGCTTTCCAAGTATACATGCTATGTGTTATAATTAGGAAATTGATATAATCAAAGCAACTAGATATTTTATTTCAACTAACACAAGAGTTACAATCCAAACAACAAACCAATTTCTTGCATCCTTTTTTTTTTTTTCTGAGAATTAATCTCCTCAAGACAAATTCTATGATTGCTAGAGCAGTTGTGGCAACAAAATCAAACGCCTTTTGTTACTCACCTATACTATTTTCTAGCCAAATGGTTATATTATGTACAAAACCTCAAGACAAATTGATATCATTTTGCTACTTTTGATATTCATTTGACCTTTTAGTCAAGGCATTAACCTATTAACTGAACCTAGATTCCTAAACTCCAATAAATCAAATCCCTAAATAGATGAACCTAAAATGTAGTATATGGTAGCGAATCCTTAACTCTATTGTATGAAAAAACATGTCAATTTTTCAGTATACAAATGTCAAGCAATTATAATGTATCAAGTGTCGGTCATAATAATAAAAAAAAGGCAAAATAAAACAAAAAGTTCATGTCAAAAAATTTTAACAAAATTCTTAACGAACATCATAGAGGGGCTTTCTCAAGTTGTTATGAAAAATATAAAGGACTTTAAGATAAATAATTAGATACAAAGATCTAAATTATTAAAAAGAAATCTCAAACTTTTCCCATATAAGAATTCCAATTTTCGCTGTTGGAATTTTTCAACTAAAGAATAACAAACTTCTTAAACAAAATTTGAATTGCTTGCATTAAAGTGGTAATATTAATGAATCGGTTGTACTATACAGTTTTGTAACTTATTAGGAAAACAGTTTTAATACACACTTGCCCAAGAAATTAGCACTTATTTAAAGAATGTTTCTGGGTGTTGCTAGTTACTAACAAGAATAATAAGTTCAAAACTCCAAAAACTCAAAACCTTAAATATATATGAGAAATCATAGAGTTATTACCTACAAATTTGGAGTAAAAGTAGAAGAATTCACCACTACCACACCTCTTTTGGTACCTTTATTCTTGTTCCAAGAGGGAAAAAAAAAAAACATTGACGGTAGTGCCAAAACACAAAGAAAATACCTAAATTAAAGAGAGGGAGAGAGAGAAAGTGACCGCATTACTTACCTTAGTAGTGGTTGGTGCTCTTGTCGCTTAGAAACAACTTTAGGCTTTCATAAGAAAAAAGAAAAGAGAGCAATGGGAAGAAGACATGGAGAGGCAGGTTTGTTTTTGAGAGCAAAGACAAATGGATTTTTAATATCATATAGAAAAGGGTTTTGATGCATTGTGAGGAGTAAGATACCACATAAGCACTTATGTAGCAATATAATTCTTACAATTAGTATATGTGAGAATTTAATTGCCACATAGGGCTTATGTGGCAAACATATCCTCACAATTCCTCTCTTTATTACCTATAACCAGTACCCTCTCACATTTACATCTCACTATTGCTCATTTCTGTTGTAGTGTGTGAGACTAATTCACTAATTTCATTGAGAAAAGTATCAAAATCCATTTTATCTCTATCATATTAAGCAACATTCCTTTATTTGTGTAGGCTAAACTAAAATAAACCCTCGCTCTTTATGAAATAGAAATAAGAAAGTAAGTAACTAAATAATGGAAATGACAAGTGAAAGTCACCCATAAAGCTAAAAACATCATATATGGTCGACCTAATTTGAAAGATAATCGGGCTAATGGTTAAATAAGACAATTTGGTTAACTTATTTTAACCTACAAAAAAAAAATTGTAAAGCTAATTTCATTTCTAATTGATGTATTTTGTCTTGGTTTACTATTGGTCAACTTAATGAGTCCCTTAGCCCCTTAATTGATTTTGAAATCCCTTAGACTCATCTTGAGCCATTTCAGCTGTAATTCTTAACTTTGAGATGATGTCTTGGACTTGGATTCCCATTATTACAGCAGAAATTTACTCCCAAATTTGCAAATTGAACGACGGTATGCATCTACCATGTAAAACACTAATTTACAAGAAATAAATGCAATCACACTTTCCTAACATAGCCAAACATCTTTATGCATGAATTTACTTTTATCCATTCATTCACCATGCAATTTGTCAATGAAAACCACTATCCTTAACCTATTGTTCATCTTATGTATTGGTGTATCTTTTAATGACACTTTAGTAGGTAATGCATCGTTCTTGATAACAAGGGGTTGATTTCCAGTGTTTAAATCAACATTCACATGTTATTGAACTTGTGCATTTTGTAATTTTGATGCTACAGTCTTTTCATCAACCATCATATTCAAATTCTCTTCCTTAACTATTTCTTCCACAACCTCTACTACCTCAACTTTTATTCTCATCAATTGCACCATCTAGAGTCTCTATCGCTATAATCTTACTCTCAAACTTAATGGGCTTATTCCTCTCTTGTTTTTTCTTTTTTCCATAATAGGGGTCAAAATTAGTAGTATTATCAATTTGTTTTAAACCCGAACATGTCATGATAGTTCTCAAGGTTGTATTTATTACCTATATTTAATCCTTAATCCACTAAATTATCAAGCCACTTTTCATGATTACCTACATAACTACCTATGGAATTGTTTTTTCTTCCTCCCAACATCCCTCCAAATTAATGAAGATTAATAACAACTACTTCAATAAAACTGTTCTTCCCAAAAAATAGTAAACATATCAACTCGACAAAATAATTTCCACCAAGATTCGCACAATCTTTAAAATTAACTAACAAACGATAAAAAGCTTCTTTTAATTCAATCTTAACTCTAAATCTCCAATTTCGTGGAAACATGAAGTCACACTTACCACAAAATCCCTTCTAGATAAAAGCTCATCCTAAAGTTCATACCAATTATGATGTGAACTAGTCGATGGTCAATTTAGCACATAATCTATGATTTAGATTTAGGTTTTGGAATGGATATATATAATAAGAGAAGGTATAATTTTAGTTATTTTCCTCATATTATGGACAAAAAATAAAGAAATATGGATTGAATCGTAGATTGAATATGATGCACCAATCTATGAATCAAGCTGAGTTTAATTAATTCTTAGGATTGATATCACTCACGATTAAAAAAAAAATCAAGTCATTAAAGGGGTCATATGATGCATGGATCTCAACAATGAGTTGCTAAATAGACACTAATATGATGTACAAGAACTAGATGATGGGTTACTTACCACAATCTATGAATAGATTGATAAGAAGGGGAAAATATGAGATAGATTCACTAATTTCATTATGAAAAACATCAAAGCTTATTACACATCTATTATATTACCTAGCAAGCCACATACAGACTAAATAAAAAATAGACTCTTACTCTTTGTGGAAAGGAAACAACAAAATTGGACAATAATCAAGTAATATAAATAATAAGTATAATCATCCAAAGGAATGAAAACAACAAATACAATAAACTTAATTTGAAAAATAATCTACCTACCCAATAAATTAATAAGGTCAACTTAATCCTAAATTTAGTCAACCATTTTGCTTATAAAAGCACTAAGGATTGTAAACCTCAACTCCTTCCAAAATCAAAGGTTACACTTGCCTTCTTGTCATTTCTTTTCTATTTCATGTTTAGTTTCTTTACATGAAGCTATCCCTTCTTCTCCACTAATTAAATTAAGTTATCTCTCTCTTTCTCTCCTTCCCTCTCCTAGAAAAAAGAAAAAAAAAAGAAAAATATTGTTAGGCCATTAGGGGCACGAACCCCCAAATCTATACCAACTTGTTTAAGGCATGTACTGAAATCTAAAGGCCTAATCTAACCTCCTCTCCTAAGCTATACTCTTTACAACTTGAATGTCTCCAACGGAACCAATGCTGAGATATAAAGAAGTCTTTCTAAACACCTTTTAATAAGAATCAACTCCTTAGGCCAGTTACACGCACCCGAGTTAGAGGACTACAAGGACTCACACGAATACCAACTTCCATCTTTCACATCTTTGTTGACCTGAATATCGAGCTCTAATAAGGATTAACATAATTCCCAAGCTACTGTCTAGTAGAAGTATCTACCTGCCAAGCGACCCCAATCTATTACCGAGCTCATACCATGATTTAGTTAGCCTCCGAGCTAAATAGTGTCAGACCTCTGTCCAATCTGAGCTAATAGGGTACCCAACCTAGAGAAGATTTGAACATCTTTTAGTGACCAAGCTCTAACCTGAACTAGGTCAGATCTGCTTTGACTACTAACTCTGCTTTTGACTTCATCTAATATATTAAAAGTTGAGCTACCTCAAGGTACACTTCAGTAAAACTAGCTGTATTCCTAACCACCAGCCACCATGTGACATATATTTTTTGGTAAAATATTCCATAAGTGATTCCTTGCTTTTCCATACAGAATATTCTTTGTCCTTTTTACCCTTTTAGTATGTCATGTATTCCATTTGTAAGTTATCATTTTGTCTTTTCCATGTGTCTCCTATGACTCTAGTAAGGCTAGTATATAAACCCCATTTACTTGTACGTAGACAATACATTACGTTGCATTATATGATTATTACAAGTTTCCTTTCCTAAGTAACCTTAATGTTCTCATTTTATCTCTTAACTCTTATCTATTCCCCCTAGTAAAGAGTAATGGCGAGTGGCCTTAGTTCGACATTCATAAGTCATATCGAGTACTTAGATTAGGTAAAATAAGATCAATTGGTGTGTCATATCTTATTGATAATTGCTTGGATTTTACTAACCCCCTTGTTTTTCTTTTCGTCCTTGTTCATTGTAGTGCTTCCCCGTGTGTACGACCCCGAAGATGCATTAGCTTTGCTCTTATCAAAACATGGTTATGAGAGGGAGTGTATGAAGTTGCAGTCAAGTTTTGTTTATGTTTGCTATTAGTGGTTGCTGTGTTCTTTTCATTGCTACTACAATGTGTTTGAGTGAAGTAAGTTTAGAGCTGTGAGCTGTGAAGGGGAGGTTCGTAGATTGGTAAGTATAGTTTTTGTTGCTACTCTGTTATACTCTATTTTTCACTGTGAAAACAGAGTAAGTGCATTTTCTTGATTGTATTCAAGTGAGTGTTAGGTGTTGAATTTATTAAAGTGTGTTCGTAGGGTTCTAGGTAGCAAGCAGAATTGTTTGTTGGGTACTATGTTATCGACTTGTTGGATAAAATACTACATAGTGTCGGATTCAAGTGTTTAAAGAGTTGTTGGAGACTTGAGTGGTGGTGCTCATGCAGGCCGAGGTCAAAATGATAATAATACCCTTGGGTTAGTCGATGACAAGCTTGACAGACTCACCAATTTTGTTAAGAGTCTGGTTACTGCGATGTAAGCCAACAGGTAGCAACCATAGGGAGTACCTCATCATAACCCACCTAAGAATATTCTTGAGTGACGTTATGGCCAAGGACACCAAGCTAATCGCTTAGTTTGAACCCATCAAGTTGGAGAAGTTGTAGATTAAGCTGCTAGACGAAGACTGAAGCTAGAAGAGATTGAGGAGGATATTGAGGATGTGGATTTAAAGGATGATGGAGAGGAAGAAGAAGAGGTTAAATATTACTAAGCACAAGAGCGAGGATGCTGAGCTCTTCGAGGACTTGACAATGTCAAGGTCCAAATCATACTACTTAGTGGACGTGGAGATGCAAATGAATATTTAGAGTAGGAAGAGAAGGTAGAAAAGGTATTTGACTGTTATGGATATACAGATGCAGTTAAGGTTAGACTTACTACACTTGAATTTTCTAGATATGCTACCATGTGGTAAATGCGGTTAGAGCGAAAGATGGAAGGCAAGGTATGTGAACTTGGAAAGAGATGAAGAGATTGTTGAGGGAAGGATTTATACCCGAGACTTGCAAGATACAATTGCAAAGTTGTAGGAACTTCACCAAGGAAGTCAATCTATTAATGACTATGTGAGAGAATTTTGGATGTTGATGATTTCAGTAGATGTGGATGAACCAAAGGCTCGTACAGTATTGAGGTTCATTTTCGAACTCAAATATGAGATTCATAATGTTGTAGAAGTACAGAGGTTCTATACATTGGAAAAGGCCATTAAAGTAACATAGAAGGTTAAAAAGCAAAAAAATAATGTTCTGGGCAAACTTGGCTCGAGCTTTTCCCGGGCTCCTATTCTGTATCGACTTACTCATGTCGAGACAAGGACACCCTTTTGAGTCGAGGAAAAACATGACCGACTTGATGATAGCCAAGCAAGCCAAAAGAGTCGAGCTGAAGATAGGTTTATCTTGAGGACATATGAGAAAGGACAACCCTTTATATGGAAGACAAATGAAGTGAAATACTTCAAATGCTTTGGTTTTGTAAACATGGCTATTGAGTCCTAACTGACGTACCATAGTGCTCTTAGGAGATATAGTGGATAGCACCGATGAGAGCAAGCCAAAGGGGGAGAAGAATGCTGGAAGAGTTGAAGCTGAGAAAGAGGAAGAGACCTGTATCTATGCCAACTGGGGAGAAGTGATAACACTGGTACTGAGACGAGTGTTGAGCTCCTTACTGAGCTCTAAGGAAGACTAAAGAGAAAATTTATTCCACACCAAGTGTACCATTAAGGGACAGTTGTGCACCATCAATGTAGATAGAGAGAGCTGTACTAATGTTGTTGAATAGTCCTTTGTGTAGAGATTAGGACTGCCGACCTCTAAGCACTCCCGACCTTATAAGCTACACTAGCTTCATGATAAGGGAGCTTTACATTTCACTAAACAAGTATTTGTACCTATTAGTGTTGGAAATGTGTACAGAGATGAAGTGATGTATAATGTCATCCCTATAAAAGCTTCACATTTGTTACTTGGACGACCTTGGTTGTTTAACTAACGTATTACTCATGACAGATATAAGAACACCTATATCTTATTAAGGATGGGAAAAAGATCATACTACAACCTATGACACCAACCCAGGTGAATGAGACCCATAACCAACTCACCCGAGCTAGCAAGAAGAAAACTTTAGTTATAAGTCTAAGAGAGCTCCAAGCTGTTGAGAAGGTCGATGAGCCTATGTTTCTATTAATTAGGAGATTGTTGGAGATGAGAGATCTAGAAGATATGCCTGATGAGATTTGAAGATTGATTGATGACCCTGAAGTATTACTTAAAGGAGTAACCTCAATCTGAGGCATATAACACTGTATTGATCTACAGTTAGGCACAGCCTTACCAAACTGACCTGCTTACAAAATGAATCCTAACTAAGCTATCGAGCTAAAAAGGAAAGTAGATGAGTTGATAAAGTGAGGTTATGTGAGGGAGGGCATAAGTTCTTGTACTGTATTAGTTCTACTAGTCCCGAAGAAGGATGGTTTGTGGCACATGTGCATCAACAATAGAGCTATAAACTGTATTACAATCAAGTACATATACCCAATACCAAGGCTTAATGACATGTTGGATGAGCTTCATGGTGCCAATATATTCTTGAAGATTAATTTGTGAAGTGGCTACCACCAAATTTGCATAAGGCTTGGTGGTGAATGGAAGACCGCTTTTAAGATGAAGCATGGTCTCTATGAATGGTTGGTTATGCCATTCAAGCTTACAAATGTGTCAAGCACATTTATGCGACTTATGAACCATGTGATGCATCCTTTGATCAAAAGATGTATGGTCATGTACTTTGACAACATATTAGTGTATAGTGCCGACCTAAATAAGTATGTTTAACATCTCCAAGCTTTTTTTAACATTTTACAAGCCGAGAAGTTGTATAAGAACCTATAGAAGTGTATGTTTTGTTAAAATGAAGTTGCCTTTGTTGGATATGTAGTATCTAGAGATAGAATCCCAACAAATGAAGAAAAGGTCTGAGTTATCTTAGAATGGCCAACACCGAAGAATGGCATTGAAGTATGAAGTTTTCATGTCATTGCTTCTTTCTAGGGTGATTTATTAAAAAAATTTAGTACGATTGCAGCCTCCTTGATCGAATTGACAAAGAAGAATGATGGATTTTGATGAAATGACCGCACTAAGCAGAGCTTTAAGGAACAAGGAGAAGCTCATTACTATCTTTATCTTGGTCTTGCTAGATTTTGATAAGTCATTTGAATTGGGATGTGATGTGTCAGGCATTGGCATTGGTGCAGTCTTGATGTAGGAACGTCAACCAGTTGCTTACCACAATGAGAGGCTCCGTAGTGCCGCACTAAACTATTCAATGTATGAGAAAGAGTTATATTCACTTTTTTGAACTCTTACTATTTGGCAACACTATTTATTACCATGAGAGTTTGTGATTTATACAAACTATAAGTCCTTGAAGCATCTTAGGAGTCAAATAAACTTTCAAAAAGATAAGCAAAGTGGCTAGAATTTATGGAAGATTTTTCTTATGTGATTTGGCACAAGAAGGATAGCGCCAACATAGTCACAAATGCCTTGTCACGTCAACAAACCCTATTGACCACCCTATAGATGAAATTACAAGGGTTTTCACTTATCACCAAGCAGTATGCTCATGGCCCCCATTTTAGTCCTATACTTGAGTAGTACAGAGGAGTTATTGTTGAAGGATATTACCTCAAAGATGGCTATCTATTTAAGGAAAGAAAGTTATGTATATCAAGTTATTTCTACACATGAGGTGTTGGCGAGGGAAGCTCATAGTGGTGGATTATCTAGTCATTTTAGAGTGACCAAAACAGCTGATCTATTGAAAGAGAACTTTTACTGGCCTGGTTTCACTAAAGATGTCCATAAGGTAGTCAATAGTTGCGAAATGTGCAAGAGGGTCAAGGGAAAGAGAGAGCCACATGGAGAGTATATGCCTTTACTTACATTGACCTCATGTTGGGTCGACTTCAACATAGACTTTGTCCTAGGGTTGTCCCAAACATCTAATCGATCCTTGTTATAGCAAATCATTTTAGCAAAATAGAATACTTCATCCTATGCCATTGAACTAATGTTGTTTTATATATTACCAATTTATTTTTATAGGAAATTGTTCAACTACATGGACTACCAAAGACCATTGTCTTATATCGAGATATAAAATTCTTAAGCTATTTTCAGAAGACTCTTTGGAGAAGAGTTGGGATTAAACTTATGTTTAGCATTAGTAGCCACCCTTAAATTGATAGCCGGACTGAAGTAGTGAATAGGACGTTAGGCAATTTACTTTGAACATTAGTGGGAAAAAATTTAAAAGATTTGGATTTATGTCTACCAATTGCGGAGTTTGCATATAATCAAACTATCCATAATACCACCGAGAAGACTCCTTTCGAGGTCATTTATGGCCTCAATCCTGTTATACCCCTAGATCTAATTAGTACCCTCACAGATGTTAAAGAAAGTCAATTTGGAGTCGCCTAAGCCTAAGAAATATAAGAATTGCATCAATCCATAGTAAATAAGATCGCTAAGTTTAATTAGAAATAGCAAGAGATTGGTAGTTGTGGCCGTTGAACTATTTCTTTCAGATAAGGTGACTTAGTATGGATTCACCTCAGCTAAGAACAATCTCTACACTTGAGACAGCATGAGCTATCTCTATGAGTTGATCGTCTATTTAAAGTCCCAAAGAGGATCAACTACAACGCCTACCAAATTGAATTACTTGTGAATTATGGTATTTCCTCCACTTTCAATGTATTAAACCCGATTCCACACTAAGCAAAAGAAGACCCAGCAGATGTTAGAACAAAGCAAGAGCTAGAGACCTCTTTAGATTTGAGGGCAAATCCTTTTGAGCTCTAAGCAGATGATAGAAATCAACTCTTCAAGTTAGTTACATGGAGCCAAGCTAGAGGACTATAAGGACTCATACAAATGAAGAATACTAGCTCGAAACCCCATTCAAGACAAAGATTCCTATCCTAACTTTCACCTTTTATGTCTTTGTTAACCTGAATACTAAGCTCTAGTAAAGACTAACATAATTCTTAAGCTTCTGCCAAGCAAAAGAACCAACCTACCAAGTGACCCCAATCTATTACCAAGCTCATACCATGATCTAATTAGCCTCTAAGCTGAACAATGTCGACCTCTATCTAATCTAAGCTGACAAGATACCTTACTTGGAGAAGATCTGAACATCCCGCAGTAACCAAGCTCTAACTTGAACTAGGTCAGGTCTACTCTGATTGCTAACTCCTCTTTTGACTTCATTTAAATTGTAATATATTAAAGTTGAGCCACCTTAAGGTATATTTTAGTAAGACCAGATGCATTTCAAACCGCTAGCTACCCTGTGATAGATGTCTTCTTGCACAATATTCTATAAGAATTTCTTACTTTTTTCATATGAGGTATTCTTTTTCCTTTTTACTCTTTTTATTATGTTTCATGTATTTCATTTATAAGTTACCTTTTTGTCTTTTCCATGTATGCCCTCTAACCCAAATGCAGCTAGTATATAAACCCCATTTACTTGTACGTAGATAATACATTACATTGCATTATTTGATTCTTATAAGTTTCATTTCCTAAGTAACCTTAGTGTTCTTGTTTTATCTTTTAACTCTTATTTATTCCCTTTAATAAAGAACAGTGGCAAGTAACCCTAGTTTGACATTCGTAAGTCATATCAAATGTTTGGATTAAGCCAAATAGGATCAATTGGTGTGTAATATTTGATTGGTAGTTGCTTGGATTTTGCTAACCCCCTTTGTTTTTCTTTTTGTTCTTATTCGTTGTGATGCTTCTTTATATGTACGATGCTACATACGTATCGCCCTCCCTTCTCCCCCTCCACCCTTCCATCCCTCACCCTCTACCTCTACCCGACTAGAAGGAGAATTCCTTAAGGCTTGTGGGATCACGTTAAACAAGCCTAATCCATAGTGTTCAAACCATGCCATTGAAAATGGTTGAGTAGAAGCAAAAGTTGTATAACTCTCTCTAATATACTCCTATAAAATTAGAGAGTACATCTTCAATCATAACTAAGATATGACTCAATGGTTCGACCTCCTTCTTTACCTTAGTAACACAATATCTCACTTACACAACCATTAGAGAAGGAAGCCCTTAGCAACACATCGTCTCACTTACTCACTCATACATTTTTTTCCTACATTGTGCTCATTCCCTCTCTCTTTGATTATATACTTACTTAAGTATTAAAATAGTTATATCAAAACTCCTATCAATACTTTCTTAAACTTATGTGTATTCTTTTATAGGTATCTAATCGCTCTTGTGAAGCTTTCAGCCACCTCCCCAATATTCAACACAACACTTGCTATATATGTGTATGTATGTGTATACGTATATATATATGTATGTACATACAATAATATATCCATGCATCTTTATTATTAAGCTTTTGCACGTATTTTCTAGAACTACATATATCATATATGTATTACTAAAAAACAAGATAGCCTTTCTTATTTTACCCATTCATAAAATTGTTTCAATTTTTGTTTTACTAAATAGATCTTCTAGCATGACAAAAGAAATTCTTCTAAAGTTTGAATTAATTACCTGATTTTACGCGATCCCAATTTCATTAGTCTGGTTTTGTTTATACCATTACCATATATTAATCCATAATTATCTTTAAACAACTTGGTTTATATTATAACTCATGATATTCCTTTGTATTTTTTTCTAAACTGTTGAATAGATCAAAACAGTTATAATCTATGGTATGAATATTGATTTTCTAATGGAATAAATTAATTCAATTTCCCTTAATAGTTCCGTATTCTAATAAATATACTAGTCGGATAAAAAGTAAGCACACGTATAGTCGCTTCAGTGGAAGTACTTAATAAAAAATTAGTGGTGAATAAATAAGAGGAGAATTAATTATTCAGGGCTTTTTATTTAAAGTAATAAAAAAGTCAATTCTGTTCAACTTAGTATCTCCCCTTTTTTCTCTCTCTCTCTCTCTCTCTCTCTCTCTCTCTCTGCATCTTTCTCTTTCTCTGTTTCTGTGATAAGTTATGTATATATGTGCATAAACCCACATGTCTGTCTCCATGAATCTAACATCTCTACGCAATCCAAGCAGCAGTTGATCTTAGTATATTCACATAGATTCTACACTCCATCTTTCTCTCTCTCTCTCTCTCTCTCTCTCTATCTGCATCTTGCCACTATAAAACCATAATCGTGCCCTAATACACCACCCAACATTTCCCAAATAATGACAATGGACCGAAACGCCCACCATTCCTCCCTTGAATCCGTCACGTCATCATCTTCCTCCCCCTCATCCCGGTCTGGATCAGGATCACTCGCCCTCCCGGTCGTATCCATCGAGTGTCTTAAAGGAAGTTCAAAAGCCGATGAATGGACCGGAGACATGCTGCAAACCGGAGACATAGTTGAGGAGCTGAGGATAGGCGACTTCTTGCCGGTTAAATCGCCGTTCAAGAATGGGAAAGCCGGCGTGCAGAAGACACTTCACGCGTCGTATAAGAGCCGGGACACTTTCATTGTGGTTCGTGTTCGACGAGGAAAGACCGATTACGCCGAGTTGCAAGCGTGTATCGTGCCGAATGAATCCGCGGGACGGAAGCAGTACATGTTGAGGTCGATCGTTGACCCGAATTATGCTGTGGGATTCTGCGATCGGTCCGAGAACGAGTGTTTACAGCTACAAGGTACATCTCCCAATTTCTTTAGCTAATTACTACATTTACAATTATCGTGAAGCTTCGCGAGAAACGATCCAATTTTAAGGACGGTATTCGTGTTATTAGGTTGCAAGATCTTACCGATTGAATTATTATTCGTAGGATACTAAATTAAACGGTAGAATTTTAATAGTTAGCGTACAATTTAGAATGCCATGAAGTAGTTGGGAAAAATTAAGAATGCGGTAATGTTGTAGAAATTGACCTTTTTGCTCTACGTGATGTTTAGGTGTGAGCTACCGGGTGCGACTTTGAAAGGTCTTTGAATTGACTTTTCTTTATAAGTTATTGTTGAAACTTTGCCGTAAGGTTTAAATGCATTTGATGATTAAAAATCAAATGATACCACGTATTAAGTAGACCTGTGATTCTTGAACCTTCTGACCCAAAAAAGATTTATTGATGTTAATATACGATGCATTTGAATGGACGTTGGATATATATTAATAATAACTATTATTTGTATTTCCGTATATGAAAATTTTACTGATATTTACGGATGTGTCATTAATCCATCGAGGAAGCATATCAGTGCTATTTAAGCTCCTTTTTCTTCACTAATAATGAATCTACCGTTTTAACTTATTGGATAACCGGGGTGGGGATGTTGTAATAACAAACACCTCTACTTGTTTGATATTTCAGGATGCATTAACAATATTATAATGATAATGACAAAGGTGTCAGCAACTAATATAGTACTGGCCGGCATGTTATTTAATACACATTTAATTCAAAATTTTCCCGTTTTCTAGGATGCGTTTATTTTTGTGGTTGTGCGTACAATAATTAGTTTTGGCCAATGTTCATATTAAGTGTGTGGGATAAAAAGAAGAGAGAGAGAGAGAGAGAAAAAAAAAAAAAGGAAATGTAACATGCTTATACAAGCTGAAGAGAGGAGTTTTATATAGTTTGGATGATTTTCATTTGTATAAAATATAATAAGTAAGATTCTGATTAAATTAGAGGAGAGGTGCGGATGGTATGGTTTTGCCCATGGTTTTATCACGGGATCCAAGTTCGACTTGTTTTGCGGTTTTACAAGATACCTGTATTATTAAATTTAATGACGTTGTCTATTTTTCTATTCTTAGCTAATTCCATGATTTCTTTATCCAGTGGATGAGTATGATTCTTGGGTTGTTTCCTTTTTTTTCTTTTTTCCCCTTTATTTAGACAAAGGATTTAAATATAATATAGAGATGGAAACTTCGGTTTGGAAGAACAATGTGATTTACGGGATGAATGTTTGTTGTCTTAATAGTGCTCCCACCAATCCCGATCAAATACATAAACGCACCGCATAAATTTCAATAGTTATTTATTGTTTTCATTACATATATGTTTGATTATGATTAGTTGAAACACCACTAAAATAAAATTTTAGAAACAGTAAATGTCCATCTGTATACTATTCTTTTTATTTTTTTATTTTTTCTCGTTTTAGAAACTTCCCAGGAGTTATTATTTATCATGCATAAGATAATAAAAAAAGATATAAAGATCAGTTATTCTGCATGGAAATTTGAAAATGCGGTGTGCGACGCATGGTGCGACGCATCAATTTTTTTTTTCCTTGAATTATTCATGGCATATTTTTCTTTTTATCTTTTTTTTTTCTTTGTACCTCTTTGTTATTGGAAAAAAAAAAAGAAGAAAAACTCTGAAGAAAAAAAGGATGAAGTAGTTTTACGTTTCAAATTCACCAAAAAAGGGAAAAAGAGAAGAGCATAAAGAATTTAGAAAGGCGAATTTGGGCCATAAATTTTAGAAAATTTAAGACAAAAGATGTGAAAATTTACTTGCAAAAAGTTATCCGATCTGTAAATGATAAATGCAACAAGTTTGTTGAAAAAGTTTTTGTGGACTTTCTTTTGCATTTGTTACATGAAAATATCAAAATTATCAAATACTCTCACATATAGTGATCTTAGGAAATTCCGGTTACTTGTGACTTCTAATGCTACCTAATGATGATGGGTGAAGCTTCCAGCTGATGTTAGTGGTGGTATTAGTTAATCATTATGGAAAATGTTAATAGGTGGATAATTTTAATTTTAAAAAGATGAAATGGTTTCCTCCATTTTTTATTACTATTTTTCATGAATACTAAACACCACCACCACTAAGTCATGCAATCATTTTTCAGAACCACTTACCATGCAATCATTTTTCAGAACCACTTACCGTTATAAAACACTAATATCTACAATCTTTTAAGACTCACCATAATATTTGACAATTATTAATACTTTAATCGATAACTAATAAATACATGAAAAAGAAGAAGTGAGGAAGTCGTCTTTCTTTTGGCAAACACACATTTTCAATTCATTGGCTTCTTCGAAGCTTGGGGATCGTTAAAAATGATAGCATAAGCTCATTCTCCTGGTAATTTGCTGGGTTTAGACACATAAAACTTGGAAATAAAGAGCAAGAAGTTGTCCTTGTCGAGGTCAAATGTTCAATACTTCAATTAACTGGGGAAATGCCTAATTATCAAATATATTGAAAAATTAATTTAAGAAGATTTTATCAATATGATTTTATTCCCCAACTTAAAACATGTTATTTTGGACTTGGTCACCGCAAATAACCCTTAGGCAGTAAGCTAGAGCCTAGAGTCTTGTTATTCATCTGAAAGATTCGAAATCAATTCATACAGTCATATTTTTGAAAAAAATGTTAGTTAATGATAGAAAGACATCTATTAAGAAATCAAATAACAAAATTCTTCATATTCTCATGCTTTAGATTTTTTTATTTTTTTTCTAAAATGTATGTAAATAGCTTTCAAAGCATGAAAATTTTCGATTTTAAACTTTTAACTAATACAATAGAACAACCGTTAATTGTGGTTGTTTTTAGATAGATTGAAGCATTGGATTTGACTTGGCTAAACCTAGGATCGTGATACTGATCAGATCCCACAAATATCATCACCAATGGTATACTAAGCAAACAGTTGCTATGAGGCCCGTGCCACAGAACACGGAACCAACCATGCATGAAAGTCAGTGCAAAACTCTATATCTAATACATTTATTTACGTGCTTGCATCATAATTTTGCATACACATCTTTGAGATTGAAGACCGTTTTGGAAACAATAATCTAAGGTTTTGCTTCGTTAACTGCATCTTGATCCATAATTTAATAAATTACAATATCATGCATGATACAAGCAAAATTGACGTAAGCACCGACCGGCCTACCACATTACTCTTTGTGATACTGTATGGAGATAATCACGGTCACGCTTGTGTTTTGATAACTTCTAGAAAAAGTGGGTTCAAATATTCTAAATGTTAGTATATTAGACAAATTCACTTCCACATGGCCAACCTGTCAAGTTGAATTAGTGGAATAGGGAAATAACCTGTATTGACCTACGTAAGTTTCAACAAATGCCTTGAAAAAATCGCACCTGTACCATGTCTTTAGCCATTAGTTTTATGGGATCCAATTCAACGTCTTATAGATGGAAATGGATCCATATAATTCTATCATTTAAAACATATAGAGTATGGTATTCTAGAGGCATTGGACAAAAGTCTTAACTGTAAAAGATTCTTAATAGAATGTTCTAAAACACTTTTTAAGGGTTTATAAAAGAAATATTTATTTGAAAAGACTAATGTTTATAGCAGTTAAATATAATGATTTATATTGTTTATATGCTTAAAACAGGAAAAGAAGACATATAAAAGACAAAATATATATATAAAAGAATTATTTTACTTCTTAAAAGTACGTTTTAATTTTTTCATATAAGAATTAGAAGTTGCCACTAAGTTGAATGTGTATGGCCAATATGAAAGGCCCATATGCGTGAAACTCATGGCTAAGAAAATTGCTCCAAATAGACCGTTGGCATGGTTGGCTTGCTTGCCTGACTTTGGTTTCCAACATTTCACCTAAATATTCTTTGCGGGACACCGCAGACTTTCTGTCTAATTCACTCCTTACCTGGTAGATATTTTTCTTGGACTTTGTAGCTCGGTTCAGATTATGCTAAGGGTCGTATTACTAGGACTTGTCCATTTTAGAAACTGTGCTTTTGTCATGCATTAGAATGTTCTCTTAAGTCATAATTCATGGTCCAAAAAGAAAAGGGTCAAGTGATGTCCTCCTCAAAATATAAGTCCCTTCTCTTTTCTGCCGGCTTCCCATATGATTATCCCGTTCTAAGGTCTTGTTGTCTTCTTCCGTCTTCTGTGGAGTCCCGGATGAATCCTTCACAAAAAGGTGGATGATCATTAGAGATTAGAGATTTATGTATGTGATCTCACAGCTAACACTAGAGGACGCACTTGTGAGCCCGGAGGAATATTTTCTAATATATTCAAAGTTTAATATGAAATTGATATTGTTAAAAATAATAATAATCGAATTGATAAAACATTATTGGGCTAGAAATTTCCTGATAACTGAATAAGGATGCAACCAGGTAAATTATTATCCTATAAGGTTTGGAGTCGGTTATGAGATTACAAAAAATCCCAATATGAAACTCAACCTAGTAGGAAATAATAAATTATTTCATTAACTTTATCTTATATTTTATTATTAAGAAGATTAATAAATATAGTAAGCATTTATTTATAAAAATCCTTTAAAAATATACTAATAATGATTTAAAAGATCAAAATTAAAATAAAATATGTTATGTAATTAGGGTAGGATGGTTCAATATTGGGTTCATGATGATCTTAGGAGCAAATTTTAATAATAGGAGAAAAAACTTTATAAGATTTTAGGAAACCAGAAATCGAAAACCTTATAGAAGTGAGTTTTATTAATATGAGTAAAAACCCTATAAAGTTTCGAAAAATGCTAAATCTTATAGGGATGGGTTTAGGTTTTATAAAACATATCTCGAACCCACTTTGGTTACATTCTTACTACTAAAAAGTAAACTAACTTCATGATTCTTACACAACACCAAAAGGAAAGAAAAAGAAAAGATTAATAACTTCATCAAATATAGGGAAAATATAATTTGAATCTATTATTGATTTATGAAAGGTTTCAATAATGTTAACATCCTATGTGGATGGGCGAATGCCATATAAGTATCAATAAAACTCTAGAATAGTGTTAATATTATAAATTTACACGTTAGATTAGGAAAGGTTATAGCCTTTGCTATGAATATCCTATATGCATATATGTTTTTATTAATAAATTCATAATTCAATATAAACATGTCGTACTATTGCTTGGGCTATCTATTTTCAGGATGCAATAAGAGTGGAATTAGGATGGGATTTATAAAATTTTAATAATGACCTAATACTCTATAGGACTTCTTAAAACCCTAGAAAAAAAAAAAAACCTAATAGGATTTTACCTATAAATTGTCTTAAAATCTTATAAAAAATTACCCTATACGATATGTATCAGGTTCCTAAGTTGGATACCCAATAAGTACCCTTCCACTTGCATCCTTATGTATTAAAGTGTTAATATGATTCTATCTTATTATTTTTTTTTTTATTGAGTTTAGTTTACTATTGAACTCGACTTTAGTCCCTAAAACCTAACTCAAGATCTTATAAGGTTTTGAAAAATATCTAAAACCATCCCAAATCCACATGCAGAATAACCCTATTGATTAATTGTAGGGTGAACCGAATACTTTATAAGGATCCACAGATTTATATTCCTAATCCATTTAAATAGTGGTTTTTTAATACCAGTAGTTTAAAGTTCAGCAAAAATAGTTTGGAAACTTTCTTCCATATATCCAAATCTACATAGAGAATAACCCTATTGATTAATTGTAGGGTGAACCGAATACTTTATAAGGACCCACCCACTTATATCCCTAATCCATTTCAATAGTAGTTTTTTAATACCAGTAGTTTAAAGTTCAGCAAAAATAGTCTAGAAACTTTTTTCATATATATGATATAATATACAAGTTGGTGTCCGGTGCATTATTTGAATGCTTAATGACGAAGGGATTAAAACTTGAAAAGCAGACCGAAGACATTAACAAATGCATTAATCCATTTCATAATACTCGAGATACGTTCCCACATATTTTATGTTGCTTCTTAAATCTCTAACCAGAAGATTTACCATCTGAAAGTCGGTTGTTTGTGCTTAGTATTCCTACCTCACGTCAACCTTAAAGCCACGTTGTCTCCCTTAGATGGTTTTAAGCGTCACTACTTATTTGATAATTGAACTTAAGAGACTTAAGAAGCTGTCGTCAATACAAAATATGCACCCAGTTCAAAGTGGTCCATACTACGCTCAATCATGGATCAATACTCAGAGCTTTTACATGACCCTTTGAACATGATGTCATAAAATCTTATTTCATATTTGAATAACATGGGACCCCTAGACAAATGGGCAGACAATAGCGTGATGGCTAAGAGAGCTTTGAAGACAACAACTTTAAAAATTTATCATGCATGCAAGGTTGATTTTAGTATTGAAGTTTGCGTTGGACTGGCAATTGTTTGCATCGACGCCTTCTTTAACTGGTTCGATGCGATAATATAAAAGACCTCGTATTGTCTAGTGATTTGATTCCGTTCCATTGCTATCTTCAACTCTTGACAGGTTTGTTCTATTTATCTAGTTTCCATTGGCAATACAATTGCAAATATAATTCTGCTTCATGCTTGCAGCTTCAAGAACTTCGAGGATGGTAGATGCACTAGCACAGACCCCACTCCAAGATGGATATGTTTCCTACAGATGGGAAAAGAAGATGCAAGAAATGCTGTCGGTTCCTTCATCGAGCTGTTTCCTATCCATTCTTTTTCTCCCAAAAGCCTCTGATCGAGTTGCTTCCCGATATAACGACTTGGAAGATACCCTTGCCAGGGCTAATGCATGGCTAAATGCATCCCAAACATCCGGTGTCCCTGTTGTGTTCATGAACATCCAGACTGAATCTCTGCTTACAAAGGTCACTTGCAATCCCAAACTAATGAATTGCCACTGTTGTGTTCCTTTTGTTACCTTTTCAGGAGTGATGCACTAGTCAATATGGCAAATTTCTTTAACCATGATTAAGGGTAATGTAGGAAGTGAATATATGTGTAGAAATATAAATTGATCCTGATACTTGTAAGTCTGTTATTCCATACATAATTAAGGATGTTTTTTGTACGACAGATATCCGGAGAAACAGCTTCAGCAACTGTCAATGCAGCATCACTCTCTGACCTGTCTAACCTTGCCACAGCAAGTCTTTATGGCTTTGAGGACTACCATGGAGTAGACATAGGCGTTGTGAGGGCAGTTCGTCTCTGGTATGCTCCTCTAGGAGGTGAATACCAGATTGAGATCAAACTGAGAGATGGTGACTCAAAACTTGGATTTGCAATTAGCCGCACTGAGGAGGTATGATCTACGTACACATAATGTTTCAAGTTTCTTGTTGTAACATATAATAAAGAAGTGCCATTTATCCCACAGCAATTGCTCATTGAATCTTTGTTCATGGACAGGGGTTTATCTACATCTCATCTGTTATAGACAATGATGACAATGCACCTTCAACCCGATCAGGCCTCTATGCAATGTACAAAGAAGCAGAGAGTTCATCCAGGCTTTTAGTCGTTTCACGAGTGTCAAACCAGAAAGTTTTACCATGGATTGTTTCCTCAACAGGAGCTGTTAGGTGCTACGACACGGTTTCACTCAGCCAAAAGCTCTCATTGCATCGCCATGCCAAAGTGCCTATCATCCTTCATGTCTTTTTGTGGGATAAAATGATATTCCCTCCATATGGTGGTAGCTCCAGATTCAGGTCAGGACATTCGTCTCCTGGCATGGTTTCATCACCTAACCTCGACTTGCCGAGACTGCCAAACGAGAACCAGGGGCAACCTCTACCACTTGTGTTGGCTAGTGATGATATAATAATCAGTAATGAGAGGTTTGCATCAAATAGAAATAGTTTCTCCAGAGATACGGCTGGGGAGATATCCTTCAGGTTCCATGATTTTTTGGTTCCTAATAGTTGGGTCTGAGAGACGTTTCGGGTTCCCTTCTTCTTCAAACTGTATATATCAGAGGAACTTACCTAAGGTCTAAAGATGCTTCTGATGTTTAGTTGGTATGGTTCATCAGCTAATCGTTTCATATATCGGAGGAGAATAACTACTGCAGTGTTGGGGTGTAAAGGCTAGTGTTATTTTGTTTTGTCATGTATGTGGATGCTTTTAAGCTGTAATGCAAGCAGTGAAAGTGGGTGGGTGTACCTTTCATTCGCGTCATTCTTGATATTAACAAATATTAGGAAGTAATAATGAGCAGTGATGATTTAGTTTGGAAGCATTCAATTACTCCGACTTCAGCAGTCGCAAAGCAATGAACATTAGTAGTTCATAGAGAGAGAGAGAGAGAGAGAACAATGAGCATGATGGTGCTAATATGGCACCAAAGGATGGGGTCAATACAGCCCAAAATCGCACCAGTAACCCAAGTCAATTCGTGCAGTCTCTAAAATCCACCAATGAGATACACATTGAAGAGTATCAAGACATTTTAGGACCATTGAAGAACTTATATCATACTTTATTTTAATTTAAATGTTTATAAATGTTAGCAAGAGTATCAAGACACTTTAAATCTCATGTGAAACCAGTCCATGGAAGCTGTGATGAGAAATCAGGATAACACTAGGATCACAATGATATGACTGAAGCTAGAAACAAAGAGATATTTCCAACATTTCATCACTACCCCGGAACTCCTAGCATCAATACTTTCAGGACGAATTCTTGTATGGGTGCTCCCTAAGACTCCTAAATATGTTTATCGTGTCATACAAGAACAGTGAAGACAGCTGCTAAGGACGCATTCTGATGATACCTACATAGTTGATATTAGCATGATCAACAATATCCTAGAAAACGTTTCGGCGTATTTTCAAAACTACTTGTACCTGGATTGTTGGACAAATTCACTGCATATGATTTCATATTGCCCCTATGATCTCCCCATCCTAGAAACTCCTCTGCAGGAAAAGATCATTTGCTCTTGTGATCTATATGATATTGAATCAGGAAAGGAAGAGCACCAAGTGACATTTACCATTATATACAAGGTTTAAGTCAAATACTAAGAGCAACATACATTTAGAAGTTACAGTTTAACAAAATTAGCTAGAAGGAGATGATCCGAAATCCTCAAAATCTCTATGCTAGGATGCATGCATATCAAATGCGACATGTTTTTGCATTTTAGAGCAACAAACGTGAGTGTGGAGCAAAATACTTAATAGTTTCCTTGTGATTATTCATATCTCACGGTTAAAGGATTATAAATCATATCATAAATTAATAAAGATAAATAAGTCTTGTATGCTTCCATGTATAAGCATCTCAAGTTGGAGAGAATAGTGAACTAAAATGTGAGCTGAGATAGAAATATTTCTCGAAGTTTTCAGGGACGTTTCTCATGAAATCTCAGTGTTCCAAAACCGAGTGTTAATGACTAATGGCCCCTCCCTCTTCAGTACATCTTTTACTGCTCTCACAAGGTTTCTTGCAGACATTTGAGCAAGTCTAGCATAACCCATTTGGGAAGGACTCAGTTCCGTGTTGAGGAGCAAAGAAAGAGTTTCTGCAAAGTTCACATATAATTGAGAAATGGGAGTCAAAAGGCCATTGAAGAATGAGTTAAAATCCATTCAGCAAAAGTTGCAAAACGAATAATGCAAATAGAGTCAATTTGGTCATACCAAGAACGCTATTGGCAGGTTTTCCAATTTCATGTGCTGCAGTAGCTAATCGCTGAGATAAGATAAGCAAATTGTGAGACCATTGCAATGCTTAATTAACACCTAAAATAAGCGTCTCCTGCTCATGTGTCGGGAAATTTACCTGGGAAATAGCTGCATTAACTGCTTCTGCATGTGCATGTACTTCTTGAATTTTCAGAGCAGCCTCTCCAGCTCTTATAACGGAATTTGCAGCACCACATAACATGCAACCTAGCAGCACACCATTTAAGAAAAACAACAATGTGATGGTGATTGTTGCCCAAGATAAAGCAGCCTTCTCATGATACCTGCATGCTCAATGCATCCATGCAAAATGACAATATTGAAAAATATTGGAGTTCCTTTCTGAAACAAAAACGGTAATTGGATAATCTTACCCGCATATTATTTCACATCTCAAGCCTTGATGTTCGAATAAAAGCTTGTTCTCGAACAAAATGGGCTCATTGTTCTCTAAGTCTTGGTGACCATACAATAGGAAGCGGTGACGTTCGAATATGGAATACACATTCACCCAAACTTTCTGATTTCCATCTTTATGGCGAACTCCAAATATGTCCTCCATAAAGTGATCAAGTTCGAGTTCCACAGCAAAGTATCCGCTCACGTTGATACCTTATTTAGATGATTTCATCTAAGATATTTGATGGAACAACTGATTGCTAACTTCAAAAAGAGGTCGGGAGAATAGAAAGAGGTATTTCTAGTTTCGGAAAAAAAAAAGGACAGATGAACTAGACCGACCTAACTCTGGCCCTTGCACTGTCTCCAGACAACCAACTGGAGCTTGAAGCAAAATTAGATGTATACATCGGATATACCAAAAAGGCCCTCCAATATTCTGTTTGAACATCGCGCTTGCAACATCCTCCGAGGAAGACTTCGGACTTAGCAAGAACAGTTGCATTTAGTATATTTCCTTGTTCCTGCACAACACAGGGTGAAGCCATAGAACTGAGAATTAAATTCAAAATATTACACTTCACAAGAAAAATGCTTGTTCCGAATCCTGGTTCATTGTAATACATTCTCAGGTATGGCGGAAAGTGGGCGGAGCCGTATTGAAGGACGTGGACGCTCTTCTACAACAGGCGAAGACAGCACCAGCCCTTTCTCACTCTCTGTAGTAAAATCCACCCCAAAATGCAAAATATCCATATAATTTGGGAAAGTATAATCCATCTCCTACATGAAATCATAAACATCAATTATGTTATCAACAAACAAATCACTTAGTTGATATGCAGATTTCATCCTTTTGGTCTGTCCACTAATAACTAACACAATGAAGTTTTTGCCACAAAATGAGATACTCTGTCTTTGATGTGAGGTTCCGTTTTCCGTTGAATTCAAGAAAGCTAAAATGTACAGAGAAATTAATTTTTAAGTACTTGGAAACAATACCACTATATTATATTCATCCCAGCGGTTGTAAAGCCTCAACATAGAAGTAGCAACTCCATACATTAGGTCACCATAGGCCTCTAGTTGATTCTGTAACATCCTTGCCACTTGATTACACATGCTGCTATGCAACTTCTCCCTGTCAGTCTTGAGAGACGATCATCTGTAATCTTGTAAACGGCCATACTCATAATGTTCCACGCCATGATCAAGAGTATCAACAGTGTGGGAAGCCATGCCTTCTTGGAGTGAACGATCCTGTATATGCGTGAGACTGTCATCAGCTGGCCATCTGCAAGAGGTTCCAAGGGGGGTCTCCTCATCACGGGCACAAATCTTTGCCACTTTCTTTTGGCTATACTCCATCTACTGCTACTAGTTTTAAGCTACATTCAAAGGAAGTAACAGTTTAATCTTGCAGAAATGTTTCGGACAATGCTATATGGATCGATCAATACATATAAGAAAAGGTACACTCACACTTAAGTTCCGTATAATTTCTATCATGTCATGGGAGGAGTCCCATATATCATCATTTAAAATCTCATCCTATTCCTCGTGATCCGTTTTAAAGTGGAGGAGGCTGCCAAGAGTTTTGGCAGCCAAAGGAACGCCCTTGCACTTCTTTACAATTGCTCTGCCAACGGCCTTTAACTCCCTATAAGCAACTAAAGGACTGCCTTGAAATGCATATCTAGCAAACAGCAACCAGGAATCTTTGAAAGACAGCCTGTTCAAATTGTAAACTGGAAGTGTCCGCATCATTCCTGCTACATTCACATCGCAGGTTGCCACAATCACTTTACTTTCCCGAGTGCCAAATCTTGGAGGCCCTTTGATGATCTCCCACTCCATACATTTTCCGTTGGCAACATCATCCAAAACAAGTAAGAGTCTTTTACCACTCAATTCTTCTCTTAGCCTAAGTTGAAGCACATTCAAGTCTCTAACATCACAAGTCGACAAAGTGGCTGCTTCTAGAATTCCCTTTGTTATGGAGTAAGCTTCTAATCCATTTGTTGCACAAATCCATATCTTAAGGTCAAAATGCTCTTGAATTCTCTCATCATTGTAAACAAGCTGCACAAGGGTGGTCTTCCCGATCCCAGCAGCACCAACAATAGCAATTGCATCTGCAGTGTCACCAGACTGATCTTTATGTGAAAGCAACAACCTCGTTATTGCTTCTACATCATCCCTGCGACCATACACATGAGATTCTTGTAAGAAAGAAGTTGTTGATGTTCTGCATGATGTGTTTATTTCCATTTGTTTCAATCCGAGGACATCCTTCTGTCCTAGCATGAATTCTAATTTCTCAAGCGTCCTGTTGATATCTTTTGTCTTTCTTTCAGATGTCTTGAGGGAAACTTCTTCCAACAGAATTTCAGCATCATATACTGCATCTTCTAGCTCACTTAGCCACCCTTTTACTGCTGAGTTTGTTATGCAGGATTGTAATGCACCGTCCAAGATAGCCTCAGCAGATAAGGTCGTTGTCTTTAGTTTCTTCACAAGTGAATCCTCGTCGACCCTTTTCCCCCAGGGAGAGTCTATAAGCCAGCGAGCCAGCCTATGGAATGAAACTTCAAGCAAAACGCGGAGTATGGTGCCAAATAGAGAGGATTCATCCATGCTTTGGTTGTGCGACTCTGTATTCTTTAGAATGCAGTGATTGAGGGTGAGGATATGGCAACTAATTGATATATTGACAGCTCGATGTTGCAGACAGTTGACAGGACATTTTTTTGAGAGATGTAGCTGCAAAAGAGTCCTTGTACGTAAGTAACAGAGTTTGGGAAGGAACAATCATGAAAACGAGCCTATAATAGTTCGAAATCTCATCTAGGACACGGACATGGAAATTGAAAATATGACAATACATGGATATTGGTGCATTCGAGCAGATCGTAGCCCCGAACGTAACACTTTGCAAAAAATTCACGATATAAATACTTCACAACACATCAATCTACTTACAAACACATCTAAACATAATAGCTCGCGGGTTCTAATATAATTATGCACTTTCATTTAAATAAACAACTTATCTGTCTTCCTTCTCGGTCATTTTCCGTACTTAACAAGATACAGAAAGAATTAAATCCTGTACAAAGGTTGCTTAAGAGTTAAGACTAACTTGATGTACTTATCCCCTGAATTAGTGTGTTATACTTGTTAAATGCGATACGTTAGCATATATAAATATATATATATATATATATATATATATATATATATATGCATGGATGATTGGCAGTAATACATCCGATAAATAATTTTGATTTTTGAAAAATAATTATAATATATTATAGCTTACCCTTGTGGGCTAAAAGAACGATGAAAACCATCAAAATGGAACACTTTACCTCTTATTCTTTTTTCTTTTCTTTCTTTTTTCGTTTTTAGTCTTTGGAATTGGAATTGAAACTAACGATTTAGTGAAATATTTCAGTGGATATATACTCGTGTGATTTTTACATTTATATTTAAAAAAAAAGAATTGATCATATCAACAATGACTTCTAAGTAAAATGGATTAGAATAAAAATATTAATTAATATTTCCTGTAAAAGTTGAAATTATATTGTTAGAATGGATAAGTAATTATTTGTGAAATGGTAAAGTGTGCTACTCTCGTTTAAACTAGCGTAACTTTGGTTCTGAAGATTGAGAAGATTAAGAACTATAATGTTGGATTAATGCTTTTTTTATCCTATCATCACACAATGCAAAAGGTAATAACAACAACAACAACAACAATCATCCAATAGAAAAATCACATGATAAGTAGATATTGATAATACCAATAGAAAAATCACATGATAAGTAGATATTGATAATACTAAGATTATTATAGTTTATTGCTATAAATATTAATCTCGTAAGAGATTGAATCAAGTTCGATTACCCTTTCTTTAAAATTGCAATACATTAATTGAAAAAAGAATATCGATATGGATAATGCGCAATGATAATACTCTCCATAGACATAAAGCTTCCCATCAAGAAGTTTAATCGAGGGAAATTGGTTAATATTTAATATATTTGAAGGCTCATCAATGTAACAACCTAAACTATTTATAATGATTTGATGCCAGACAACTTGTTAACTTATTGTAACTTATTCTTTTAATCATTTAATCTGAAATCAAGTTGAAATCATTCCTTGATTTGTTTTTGTTTAAAAGCAAGCTTGTGATAATAATTTTCCTTTGCATTACCTATCTCAATCAATTTAATCTTTTGACAGCTTGTATTATAGCATGGAATAAAGTGGCATCTATTTTTATATTTGGTTGGCAAAATAGCTTTTTTAAGGAATTACTATTTTTAAAAAATAAGGAATTACAATTCATTTATAGAATTAAGAAAATAGTTGTAAGCTTCCAAAATTGAGTTTAGGATAACCGAGCTCAGATTTAGGTCTTTTAGGGTAACTTATCTAATTGAGCCCAAACTTTGCAACTAGAATGAAAAAGTTAGTTGAGATATTACAGTGAAGTTAGATTTTAGTAATAATGATCCGAAATTCCAATTTTGCCCTTAGAAATTGAAATATTTACTAAAGCCCTAAAATGTTCAGAACTCCTAAAATTGAACTTAGATTGCAACGAGAACTTAGAGATAAGTTAATTGAGCTATAAAATGAGATAATGTAATATAATTTACTATAAAAAAATACACGTAATTTTTTAGTACACCCGGTACAAATAATAATTATACTCGTAAATTAACTTAAAATTGAGTAATTATATATATATTGTGTTGAATTCATGAAATTAACCTTAGAATGTATCCTAAAAATAAAAGATATGCTAGAAACTTAATTATATGAGTAAAGTTATATATTTCACGTGTTATTTACATAGGGAATAAACTTATATATTAATTAAATAATTAATTCTAACATATAATATCTATATTTAAGTAATTATTTAATAAAAGAAAAAGAAAAATTAATTAAATAACAATGTGATTGCTGGAAGGAGGCGTGGCAGGACAAAAAGAAAATTGAGGTGCTGATTCAAAAGCAAAATCTTAACAATTGGACACCTCATGCTTAAATAAAAGTGAAAGCAAAAGGAAAAAAAAATAAAGAAAAATCCTTAGGCGGTGAAAGAAGTGTATAAAAATTACCCCAGCAGCAGGATGATAACATTTGACAATTTGGAATAAAAAATAACAGAAAGAAAAATCAGAAAAAAATCGTAGAAAATAAAAAAAAAAAGGGAAAAACAGAACAATTACCGAGCAAGGCTAGTTCTTAGGGTTCCCTTTGATCTGCTGTTACGCCACTCCACCACCAAGGAGTACCCCCAGCGTCTAGGCGTTCCAACAACCGCCCAGCCGCCGCCGGCCACCGGAGCACCCAAGAACACCAAAGTCAAATTTCTTCCCTATTTTTCAATAATTTCTAAAAAATAGTAAATCCGCCCAGAAAATTATGAAAAAAATTACACTTAGGTTATTTTAGACATGCTTTCATGTGATATTTTTATTTTTGAAAAATTCGTAATATTTAATATACTTTATTAAGAAATCTGTAATTCATCCGAATATATATTAGTGAAATAAATGTACTATATGATGTTGTTTCTAGCTGAAAATTTTTGTGTACGATGTGTATGATATATGGGTAATTGATACGTAGCCCAAATTTTTATTTGAATAATTTTAATATTTATTTAATTTTTAGGCCTGAAATTGGTTCGAAAATAGGCTGAAATTATGAATTTAATAGGAAATTATGAAATTATGAAATTAATTGATGAAATGGACATGTACTGATCTATAATAAATAATAATGGTAATGAGTCAGATTGGAATTAATTGGATGCTAAAAGAATTATAATTGGATAATTTATCAAATTTAGGGGTAAAATCGTCAATACGAAAATATAGGCAATAGGTCGAAAACTTGAAACCAAGTGATAATTGAATTCCCTATATTTTTAGAAGTCCATAGAAATTTTCGGGGAATTATTAGGTAATTCGAACTATTTACTACAAATTTATTAAGTAAAATAGCTTAAATTACAAGTCGGGGTATATTTGTAATATTAATAGACTAAAATGAGTAAAATAGTTAAATAAAACCTATATATAGGATTGCTGGTCGAATTGGGTTAAATAGAGATTTTATTATAATTATTAATATTTTCTGATCGGGATGTACTTTAGGTGTATTAAAATTGAATAATACTTATATTATTACAATATAAGGACAAATTGGATAAAATATAATTTAAAACTATAAATTTCGCATAATACGGTCATTTTTATATAATTATGTATAATTATATTAAAAATTCAAAATACCCGTTAAAATCCATCTCTAGGAACAGGACTCATAAGATGTATCGTTAAATCTATACGAACTCAATGACACTAGTTTTGTTAAAATCGGATAACCTTAAGCAATCTAGTTTATATCTATAACATATTTAAGAATATACACATTTCGGTAACTTTACCGGAATCAAAACGTGAATTAATAAATAAAAAGTGCGTTTCGATACGATCAAAACGATATATAATACGTAATAGTAAATATAATGTACAATGTTAATAATTAATAATTTAATAACATGACTGTATATTATAGAAATAATATATATATGTATATATATATCCATTTTAGATTAAACCTTAATGTTTTCGTAATTATTACGAAAACTAAATTTAGACCTTTTGTGTAATTAGGACCTTCCAAAGACGGCTGACAATTCAAGTCAAAAATAACGAACGTCTGAACAGGTAAGTTGGGATGGTAGCTTCGCCGCTGTTTGGGTACTATTTTAAAAATATCCAGAGACCTAAGAGTACTTCTGGTTGTGTTTGTAGTTAGATAATTATGCGCGTGCTATGTGTGTGAATGATACTCTGTTGTGACAAGAGTTCAACTCCTTGGTGTGCTGTTCTGCATATTTGCATGGATTCTGTATTGTGTGAACTTATTGATCACCCCTGGTTATCACTAATGATTATTTGACTAAAGTGTAATTGGTCACGCATAATCACCCGTTAGGGGAAACGATTAAGAGTGTTAAGCCAAACACCGACTTCCTTCGATGAGGATAGCTGAAATGGTCATTTCCCCATCTTTAGTCGAACTAAGTGATAGGCGAGGAGGTCGCGGCAAGGTTGGGGGCCGTGGTTCGAAGGCAGTCTTGGGAGGGGGGTGTTCTCCATTGCACAAGCCCGGGTTTGGTTTAACTTGAGTCGCGATGAAACTCCTCAATCCGGGTTGGAGCGGATGAAATTTCTCTAACCTCACAGTGGACCGGTTAACACTGTGCGATGTTTTCATTTAAGTGATTGCATTGCATTTTATCATAATTATTAACCTTATTTGTGATTATATAGTACTCTTCTGACTCCGCCCCACTTACTGAGCTAGTTGTGCTCACACCCCTACAGACTCTTTTGCAGGTGCTGAGTGAAGGTAAAGATGTTCCGGTACCACCGTTCTCAGGTTAATGTGCTGCTGTGTGGGAAAGTGAGGATCGAGAAATTTAACTGAACCTGAGCTTTTGTTTTGTCTTTAAGTTTTGAAGAAAACTAAATGGGAATTTCCTGGGAGCCCACTAATTTTCTAACTTATTATATATAAATCGTAAAACCTGTGGTTTTTAATAAACTCTGATTGTAATCTTTACCCTTGAACGTGAAATGTTTGAATAATTACTGTTGTAGTACTAAACAACAGATTGTATAGAACAAGTATTTTGTAAAAGCTCTACCACAGGTTTGAATATTAACAGATGTCAGAACAGACGTTTCAAGCTGGTTAAGTTGTGCACCTTGTGTAAACTGCGTCTACGATAGCAACTGTGAGGTCAGCTTCTATCTTAGATTAGTTTACACGGCGGGACTGTTATGACTCTTCTTGTTCGAGACGTGACAATAGTTATTTTTTTATTTTTTACAGCTTATTTTTAATCTATTCACAATACTTCTAAATAATTATAAAGAATAATAATTATTTTTTTATTGCATTCTTAAAAATTTATAATTTCATTCCTATTTTATTCCTTTATGTAATCTAAGCGTGCCTTTGTATTAATTATATTTCTAATTGTATATGGACAACTATTGTCGGGACGCAAAAGTTTTCAAAGGGAATTACACGTACAGTCTTTGTGGTATGACGGAAATATTCATTTACTAGCTTCAACATGCATGTCGAATTTTGGGCTATTTTATATCATGCATATTGCATTAATGAAGGACAATAAATAGGAGTTCGTAAATGTAATTTTTTAAAAGATTCCGGTATAAATATACAATTTCAAAGATAAGAGGTAATACAGATAAAATTTATATATGAATGTTGTGAACTTCTAAAATCGTATTTAAGGTAACCATATTTAAATTTAAGATTTTCGAAAAAATTTATCCAATTAAAGTTAGAACTTTACAATTATATTAGAAAAGTTAGTAGAAATGATCCTGTGAAATTAAATTTTAACAATAATTTCATATAAACCCAATTTTGACTTTAGAAGTATAATTATGTAATAAAACGTAAAACCTATCAAAACCCTTAAAATCAAGCTTAAGATGTATCAAAACTTTAGAGATAAATTATTTAAACTATAAAAGAGAATAATATTGTACAAAATACTATGTGAATATATATATATGAATATATCCGATATATATAATAAATATACATGTAAATTAACCCAAAAATCTAAACATATACGATAAATTCACAAAATTAAAGAGAAAATATACCTTAAAAATAAATTACATAAATAAAACATAATTATATGAGTATAATTACACATTATAAGTATCAAGTATATAGGATATATACACTTATATTAGCAAATTTACTAAATATTAATATAATATAATAAAATATTGATAATTAACTAAAAAATCAACCAAAACCTATCTAAAACTAATGGATCTCACTTGATTTCACCGTGTCACTCTTAAAAGCAACCTAACAAGTCAATCAAAAGGAAAATTAAGAATCAAAGGCCACCTCATGCTTGGAAAATTGAAAGGAAAAGAAAAGAAAAAGCTAAAAACTTAAAAGATCAAAATTTTGACCAACCCAAAACATTATAAATAATAGCCAATACTTCAATTCAAAAATTTTAGTGACTTAGGAGTCATAAGAAAAATTAGAGGAATTAATTAGAAATTAGGAAAAATAAAAGAAAAACAGGATACCCTCGAGCCTTATTGTGGTTCCATAACCAAACGATGACCTAATGACAAACTTATGCCGCCACCACTAGTACACCCATCGCTTAGCTCAACTAACACACCCTCACTAGCCATCAGCCATCGGAGCTCCCATAAATGGTAAGTCTTAATTTCTGTCCTATTTAAATTCCAAAAATATTAAACTAATTGGGAAAATTATGAAAAAAAATGTATTCCTAGATTATTTTTAGGATGCTTTCATTTTGTGTTTTTATTTTTGTAAAATTATGATTATTTTATACAATTCCTTAAGAAATGCATTATTCATCCAAATTTTTAAATTAAAAATAAATATATTAAATGGTATTGTTTTGAACTCAAAATTTTTTTGTAGAATGCTTATTACATCTAATTTAATGCTATGTATCCCAATTTTGATTTCATATATGTTTAGTATTTATTGTATTTTTTACCCTAAAAAAGGCTAAAATTGAGCAATTTTTGAAATAAATTAATTTTTACAAAAATAATCGATGAAATTGATATCTAATTAATTTAGGATACTTGTAATGATGTTAGGACATGTTGGAATTAATTTTGTATAAATATAATAATATTTTCTTAATTAATATAAATTAGGATTTGTCTAATGACAATCGATATAAATATAACTATATATAAATAATATACTCCATATATATAGTTATGAATATAACTTCGTTAAAACTACCTAAATAGTATTTTAACCCAAAATTATATGATAATACAACGAGTTAGATAAAGCCCTAATGTTTACGCCTTGTATAAGCTGTATCCACGATAACAGTTGTGAAGTAAATTTCTATCTTAGGTTAGTTTATACAGTAGAACTGTTATAACTTCTCATTTCGGGACGAAACAAGTGCAATGGAGTTTTTTGAAGATTAAAAAACATTGGTCTTTCAAAAGTTTTTATAGTTTTTTATTTTTATGGGTTTTAGTAATTGAATAACAAACTAAAAGGATATAAGCAAACTAATCTAATCAATAAGAAAGCGGTCGCCACAATTAGACTAACTTAAATTAGGACTTGTCTAATGACAATCGATATGACAAGATGATTGTAATTAAACAAAGGGTTGTTTAATCTAGTTCATAAGAGAAATGCACCATAATTGGATCCAATAAGATTCATTGTGATAATTTTGTTGAGAAAAATTGATATGATCAAAAAGAGAAGAAATACTCTCCTTTAAGGTTATCAACATCAAAAAATCAACTATAAATAATTGTTTCATTGGAATAAATATAAAGGAAGTCCTAAGAAACCCTATAGGCATAAAAGGAAACTAATGCCAATAACAAGGACAAAATTGTAGATGTCTAAATATAAAATATATCTTAGGATCTGATACTTGAATATAATAGTGATATAAAATAACTGTATTATTAAATAAAATAACAATCCATAAAATAATAAAATTAAGTATGCTAACAGATAAGTCCTTATCATAGCTCTTGAAATTGTGCCATACAAGCATCCCCAAATCACTGAATTAGTATAATTTTTTCCTAAATCATGCTAAGAAATCAATCCCTATCGGGAGTTTAAATACACATGAAATAAATATGAGATTATTTGCTTGCAATTTATAATTTCTTCAATATTTTGTTTACTTTGAAATTTTATTTTGTAGGCTAGCCAAAAAGAATAAATCTTGTATGTTACTATATCTTATTTGAGGTAGATCCATATCTAATACTACCTAAGTATTGCATACTTACTTATCTGACAACCTAAAGATTGTACCATATAACAGCATGTTTACTTGAATATAATAGAGAGAGAATAAAATAACTAGTCTTAAAAGTAGAGTTATAAATGAGTCAAGCCTCTCACGGCTCAAGCTCAAGTCATAAATGAGCTAAGTTTCAACTCAAAATAAAGCTTGTTTTAATAAATGATCCAAAATCGAACTCATGTTTAGACTCACGAACCAATTCGAGCTAGCTCATCATTTATATTGTTAACAAATCGGCTCGTAAACAACCTACTTAAATAGTTCATGAACATGCTCATATATTATAAGAAAAAAATATAATAGAAGAAATAAAAATAAGAATAATATAATTAAAAATTATCAAAAAGATATATTTTGAATTAATCATGACCTTTAGTTCAATCTTAAGTTAGAGATCAAACTCATTTAAACTCGTTTATCTAAACAAGTGAAGCTTAAACTTCAAATTCCTTAACAAACTTAAGATCAAGCCTATAATTTTCAGGTTTAGTAAAAGCTCGCGACTCAACTTGAACTCAATAATTTTTAAATAAATCGAGTTTAAACCTTTAAAAGCTCATCTCGACTCAGTTCATTTACAGTCTTCCTTGAAAAACTTCATGTTATCTTATTTGCTTAGAAATTAATTTAGAAATTTTTATTTTATGTGACTTGCTTATTCCTTCTTTATAGAGAATAATTGTTACTTTTGTTAAATGGAATTTTTATTCCCTTTCTATAAGAAATAAAAAGTAAGGATAAAAATTAAAGTGATGAAACAATTATATCATCCATCCATAAGAAAAATTAAATAACTTTTGGTTATATTCGTAATTTAATTCTACAATTAACAAGATGAAATAGAAACTCGAACAAACAAGACATGATACAATTGTAAAGAGGTAGTTATAAGAAAAATTTTTATAAATGGGTCAAACCAATTTAGACACATTTGTAAACATGCACAAGTTCGAGTCCCACATCTAAACTCATTTAGGGACCTATTTAATATACAAGTCTCATGATTATGTCCTAATCTAACGCACAAACCTATCTAAGATTGGGATTTCTAATATTTATAGTTTAATTTATACTCTAATTATCAATCTTTATTTACTCTAGTCTCTTCTTTGTGTTTGCTTCTACAACCCCTTTGTCTTTTTCTCTTCTACGTCATCTAGTGTTGCCTTGTCATTGTTGTCTGCATTGAATCTAATTCTAGTAAGAACAACATTCTTAATTTTTCGTTTCTTTCTACACTTTAACTTCTAAAATTTTATATATAAAGAGAACAATTATAAGTTTGCTTTTGTATACAATCTTATTTATAAGGCATAAATTATCTAAGAAAAGGAAAAAAAATAAAATAAATAAAATAAAATTACAAAAATGTCATTTCTGGGAAAATATTTCTAGGAATACGGTAAGAGGCAATTTTTTACTTTACACCACCCCCTTACTAATTATTATGTTACATACACACCTTTAATCTTGGCTTAACACAAAATCATTTTTAAATCGATTAGTATAGCTGAAATCGAATTCCATCAGGTTATATTTCAATGAGATGTTTGATTTTCTTTTCTTTCTCTATCTCACAGGTATACACTTTGTATCAATAGAGAACCTTTTGTTCTGTATCTATAAGAATTGATATTGCGATATCGATTATTGCTATAAATTTGGATCGATCCGATATCACCAAATTTGCTTCCCCAAATACACTTTTAAACATGAAAATACTTTGTAATTATAAAAGCATAAAAGCATTATGAAAGATGATGCGAACCGAAGCTAAGAATAGATAAAGACGGTCGTAGAGATAGGTTTAAGCTTGCCAAAAGCTTAAAATAAGTAATGAAAACATGTGAGAGGATGGAAAAAGGAAAGAAATAAGCAAACTTGCGTATAACTCTAAAGGATATGATGCACCAGTGGAACTTCTGATGACTTATAGAACGGCTCGATATCATGAACGAGTTCATCCAATGAGGTTACTCGCCACCTAACTTTGCTTAAGGGTTAGGACTAAAGTGAAATAAGCAAACAAGCTAACGAGAGCAGTTGTTTACAAAAGGAAATATTCAGTATATTGGTGATGATCATCTATACGGCTACAAGTACAATGAGTATTTATACTCGAGAAACTAGGGTAACTTGCCCAAAAATGGAAATGACAAAAAGGGTAGTATCCCAAAGAAGTAATTTACAAGAAATAAGAAAGGATACAATGGGAAAATACAATTAAAATGAATATTCTGCACAGAGAATTCTAGCACATGGTTGCTCAAACAAGTGGCTTGCTATAAGTAGATGATTTTCTAGCGGAAAAGAAAATGCTATACGTTTAACTTGATTTCTACCGAGCCGAGGTGTCGAGCAAGGGTACCTAGCAGGAGCCTCAGACAGATGTGGGCTTGATCGAAGAGGAGTAGCTACGGACATGTGCAGGGTCTCTCATCAACTTGGCACAAATGTTGCCGAGTTGGGGGAACTGGTTCAGACATACCAAGTAGGAGTGATTAGAAAGGCTGAGCTGTTAGCAAAGCTTTCATCCGGTCGGTAGATGATTTTTGAAAGATGTGCGGTCATTCGGTACGGTGTTGGAAGTTGGTCGACAATGAAGAGCAACTCAACCTCAACAGGGGTTAACTAGAGTAAGATGATTCACTTCGTCAGTCCTTCTAGTCTTTGGGCTCGATTGCGGGTTAAAGGCTTAGTAATGTAATTCTTATCATTCCCTTCTAGTTGATTTGGATTTGAAATCAAATCTAACTAGTCCTCATTTAACGTTCTTTTAGGATGATAGGGACTGAGGTCAACAATATTGAAAGTTTTAGAGACCCTATAATATTCGAGTAGTTCCAGTTTGTAGGCATTGTCGTTGACCTTCTAGAGGATTCTAAAGGGACCTTCAGCTCGTGCGGACAACTTGTTCCTTTTCTTGCTTGGAAACCTTTCCTTACTTAAGTACAGCCATACTAGATCTCCAGGTTAAAACAGTTTCAACGTCCTTCCCTTGGCCCTTTCTTGCATTTTCTTAGCAGCTTAGTTAATTTATCGAGTAACTTTGTCGTAGATTTGCTGTAAGGACTATGCTCAAGCTCTCGCATTAGGGTCTTCTCTCTCGAAGGTGGGTACAGGGGTGTAATCGAGGGACAATTTGGGATTTAAGCCATAGACAACTTTGAAAAGGGTCTACTTAGAGGTCTCATGTACTATATGGTTGTAAGTAAATTCTATCACAGGTAAATAGACATTCCAATCAACCAAGTTCTTACCCATTATAGCTCGGAGCAGTGATCTTAAAGTGCAATTGACCACCTCTATTTACCATTAGTCTAGGGGTAATAGGAAGTGCTGTATAGTAGTTTAGTCCACATCTGACGCCACAAAGTTCTTTAGAAAAGGTTCAAGAACTTTGGATCTCTGTTTGAGACTACACTTTTCGGCACGTTGTATAACCGAACAATTTCCTACAAAAAGAGAGAAGCAATAGCTAAAGCATCGTTAGTCTTAGAGCAGGGTATAAGGTATGCCATCTTATTGAATCTATCCCTGACAACCATTATAGAATCTTTGCCTTAGGTAGTTCTTAATAATCTGAGAACAAAGCCCATGCTCAATTCAGTCTAAAGTCTTATCAGGACAAGTAAAGGCATTGCTTTCCCTTGTGTGGCTCCACACTTAGCCTTTTTACATACGGTACAGCCTTCAACAAATCTGGTGCACTTCTCTCCTCATCCTTGGCCAGAAGAATCATCCATTCAGCAACTCAAATGTCCTTCTTTCCCTAAAATGTATAAAGAGTCCTCTACTGTGGGTTTCCCTAATGAGCAATTCTCTTGTAGAATAGGTCGACACGCACAATTTTCCACTGTGGAATAAGTAACTATCCTTTACTTGATAATCATCCACTGCTCTTCCATCAACATAATGCCCAAGTATAGATAAAAAATGCGAGTCCTAGGAATACTGCTTTTTAATACTTGTAAAACCAAACGACCTGGTCTACAATTCAATTAAGAATGCATGTCTTATTAAAAGAGCATTTGTAACTACGTTGCTCTTCCCTTATTTATACTTAATCACAAAATTGAATTCCTCAAGGAATTTAATCCACCGCGCTTGTTGTTTTGACAGTTTAATTTGACTTTAGAGATACCTCAAAGACTCAAGCTGCCACACTTGGAGTGCTTTGATAAGAGCTAAGAGTTCTTTGTCGTATACGAAGTAGTTTAGTGGAGGTCCTCTAAGCTTCTTGCTATAGTAGGCAATTAGTCGGCTTTCTTGCATTAGGATGATACCTATACTAATGCCTGACACGTCACATTCTAGCTCAAATATCTTCTCAAAGTCAGGTAAAGCTAGTATTGGTGTGGAGGTCAATCTTTCCTTCGATTCAACAAAACTTCTTTCCTCTTTTTCTCCCCATTTAAATTCGATGTTTTTCTTTGTTAGCTCGGTAAGGGGCATGGTTACGATACTGAAATTCCTAATAAACTTTCTATAAAAGGATGCCAGTCCATGAAAACTTCTGACCTTAGCATAAGTAGTCAATGTCAGCCACTCGACAATTGCTCGAATCTTCTCATCATCCATTCGTAGGACTCCTCTACCAACTATATAGCCTAAAAACACCACTTCCTCCTAACAAAAACAACGCTTCTTTAGATTACCAAATAACCTCTCAACATGGAGCACATCTAATACAGTATAGAGATGTTCACTGTGACTCGACATGTCCACTTTATATTCTAGGATGTCATCGAAATACACCACAATACACTTCCCAATTAGGTTTCTTAGCATAAGATTCATCAATGACATGAAAGTGCTCGGAGCATTCAATAAGCCAAATGGCATTACCATCCACTTGTAGAGTCCATGCCAAGTTTTGAATGTAGTTTTCCACTCGTCTCCCGACCTCATTTGAATCTAATGGTAGTCGACCTTTAGATTAATCTTGCTAAAGATCCTAGCTCCACTTAATTCATCCAGCATGTCATCCAACCTAAAGATGGAATATCTATACTTAATCGTGATCTTGTTCATAGCTTAGCTATCAATATGCATTCACCAAGTACCATCCTTTTTTCTGCACTAGGAGTGTTGGCACAATATAAGGGCTAAGACTCTCCCTTACATAACCCTTTTCCAGTAATTCGTTGACTTGTCTTTGAAGCTCAGCAACTTATTTAGGATTCATTCGATAAGCTAGTTTGTTCAACAAAGCAGTATCGGGTACTAAGTCAATGCAGTACTCAATACCTCTAAACAATGGCAAACCTTTCAGCAACTGTTCAGGAAATAGGTTAACATATTCATTCAACAGCTCCTTAACCTCCAGGGGTAATTCACCCAGTTCTTTCAACTCTAATAATTGTCGTACTAACAAGAAGGTCAACGCATCAACTTTAATGGCCTCTCAAAGTTCAGCTTTACTCAACACCAGAGTCTTCTTTAATCCTTGAGCAAGTTTAGCTTACAGTTTGCTAACTTAACTCAGTGGCATAGGATTCAGCACAATCTTCCTTTCATCCTTCTCAAACATATAGGTGTTTCGAAATCCATCATGCATAACCCTTCTATCAAAGAGCCATGGTCAGCCAAGTAGCACATGTAAAGCGCATATGGATAGTACATCACAGAGGATCTCCTCAGAATAATTCCTTATTGAGATTGGTAGCAATACTTGCAACATGATGTACCGTACCCCTTTCTCATTCAGCCAATGCAACTTGTATGGCTTTAGGTGTATAATAGTTGGCAACCTTAACTTCTTGTTCAGATCGGCAGATGCCATATTGGTGCAACTCTTACTATCTACAATAAGTGCACATAGCTAATCATTCACTTTGCAGGTAATATAAAATAAATTCTCTCTCTACTCCTCCTTGGGTAAGGGTTCTGATACGAGGCAAGTGCACCTATCAAATTTAATATAACGGATGTGAGTCCGAGTCAATCCCTCAGAGATTTTGAGTACTAATATTAACCTTAGCTTTATTATCTAACCGGAAAATTGTGTCGAGTTAAATAAATTAAAAATACTGAAATTAACCATCTAAACTAATTATGAGACTTGATTAAGTAAATTAGAAAGCAATAAACTACGAACGACTTCAAGAGATTAATAATGTATTTAGGAATTATTTCCCCTAGTGTTTAACATGTAACCACTTAAAATATATTCAATTCAGCTTCTATAATTCTTGACCGGAAGGATTCACAATTAAAACTAATATCTTTCTTAAGCATATTAACCCTAATCCTAAATTATTTACCGGAATCTCTTCACTTAGTAATATAACTTAGAATTGCATTAATGTATAATGAATTCCCATACAAACAATCAACTTTCCGAAAGAAACATGTATCTTATCTCTAAGTATACATGTAATTCTCTCCAATTATGCTAAGATCTAATTACACATGCAATTTCTCAATCAATATGCATAATATCATATATTGACACTTTAGAATTATCAATCCACAATTAAACAACATAATTGAATCAAGAAAAGATAGAAACTTTGTTGAAATTATAATTCAATCCAAGGGTTACATGAAACCCTAGGTTCCATAATCCTAAATACTCGAATTCTAAGCTATCATAACGAATCTAAAAACGAGTTCCATTAAAAACATAAAATAAAACATGGAAAATCCCTTTAGTTGATGAACAGTCTCTCTAATCTTGAAGTTGATGTTGTTCTCGCCTCTTTCTTGATGTTCTCCTCAAGTCTCTTCTCTTCTCTTGTATCTCTCCGTTTCTGTAATGTCTCTCCTTTCTTTTAAACCCTAAGATATCCTTTTATATATGTATTATAAGGATTCTATTTTCGTCACCAGACACGGCCTGGGACATGGCCGTGTCCCCAGGTCGTGTAACTTTCTGCACTAAGGCAAAATTTTCTGCATAACTTCTTCGTTTGAACTCGGAATTGAGTGAAACTTGATTCCTTTTCTTTGTTTTCGAGCCTAGAACGCGTTCAAACCTTGAAATCAAAATTTTACTTAATTAAATATTATTTTCTTTAAAGAAAACCAAAAATGTAAGGGAAATACTATAAAATCACCATATAAAATATGTTTAAAATCAGAGTTATCAGGTTCCAAGCTCATTGTACGTCAGATAACTAGGATCAATTGATCCAAGTCCTCGGCAAACGATCCTCCTCAATCAGGTCGGCATTTACATTAGCCTCTTCCTTCTCTTCTTTCTCCTCAAGTTCTTCGTCCATGCTATCCACCTTGATAATCATAGTCCTTTGGTTCGAACACTGACCACCCATATGTCTAAACCTTTGACACTTAAAGCACTTGATCCAGCTCATTTTCCTTCCAAATCCCTATCCTTTCTCATATGTTCGGGTTAGCACATCACTGTTAGGTCGACCCTTCTGTTCAGCTTAGACATCCACCTTCCTAGTTGGCTCGCTCAACATTTAGCTAAGCTTGGTAACTTCTGTCACACCTCGAAGCGGCAGAGTCGTAACAGCTCCGCCATGTAAACTATTCTAAGGTAGAAGTTAGCCTTACAACCGCTATCCTAGACCTGATCTACATAAGGTGTCCACGACTAACCCGCTTTAAAGTAAACAGTTTGTAATTTAAATAAATCATTTACTTAAGAAAGTAAGAAAATATATATATACACTAAAATTCAGTTATTACAATTAATGTTTACAATATTTCTCCGTAATATATTTCCTAGTTATTACATTATTCAGAAATGAAAAATTCTAAAATAAAAGCTTAGACCTTAAAAATATATATTTATTCTTCAAATGTTTTTTCTCACTCCCTAAGATTTAGCAATTGCTAACTTCAGAGTAGTTGTATGCCGCTTCTTAGCCAACACTTGCACGACGTCTATAGGGATATGAGCAACCACAGCTCAGTAAGTTAGGATGGAGAACTTAAAACTATACCATAAACATAACAAGGTTATCAATCAACTTATTAGGTGTAATGCATGTTTAAGCAAATGCCATCGCACGACATTGTACGACCCGTCGTGAAATTAGAGAAATTGTGCCCGCTCTAATCCGAGTTGAGGAGTTGCCGTTAATGCAACAGCTCCCGACCAAACCCAGGCTTGTGCAATAGAGACATCACTCCTCTCACGACTACCTTCGAACCATTGACTTTACTCTCGCCGTAACCTCCTCTCCTGTCACTTAGTTCGACCAAGGATGAAGAAGGGACCCTTATGCAATCCTGCGCTATCCCTTTCGAAGGGGTCGGTATTTGGCCAAAGAATCCTAGGTTTTCCCTAATGGGTTGCCATGCAGGTCCGATTATGATTACAAGTCGTATATTTGATTAGGTTCAGTTTCGGGTAATCAATCATTTCATACAAATTACATAATACAAGCTAGAACAACAAATAGAATCATAACATCACTCATAATCAAGCATATACACACAACAGACTATTTAACAAGCAAAACTAAGCATAATCTCAAGCCTCTAAAATACAGCATCGTATTAATCCCAACTTACCTCGACTCTTCGCTCACTCACTTGAGGTTCGACTTGCTCAAGCCATCGTCGATCATTCTTATAACACAAATGTGGTTTCAGTTTTTCATATAACTATTATAAGTTGGTTTTATCCTATAACGTTTATTGTTATGTTTTGTTTAGGGTTTAATATACCTAATTATCTAGGTCTTAAGTCTTTTACAATTATTCTAGGTTCGGGTTTAGTTTCCACATCGATTTCTAAATTAGGTTCTAGTTCGATTTCTAAGTACTGGTTTATACCTGAACCTTAGAAACTTGTTTTAACTCATAATGTGAAATTAATCACATTACTTCCAAATATCATAAATACCATAATTACCCCTAGTCATTATTTTATTATACTCGGTACACTTAAATCCTTAATAATATACCGAATTTACTCTTAATATGAGAAATTTTTACATTTTTCATATAATTACATAAATTTAAGATTTCTATCAGATTTATTATATATCCCTANTAGGTTTCCCTTAATGGGTTACCATGCAGGTCCGATTATGATTACAAGTCATATATTTGATTAGGTCCAATTTAGGGTAATCAGTCATTTCATAGAAATCATACAATATAAGCCAGAACAACAAACGAAATCACAGCATCACTCATAATCAAGCACATGCACACTACCAACTATCTAACAAGCACAACCAAGTATAATCTCAAGTTTCCAAAATACAGCAACGTATTAATTCTCAACTTACCTCGACTCCTTGCTCATTCACTCGAGGTCCGACTCGCTCAAGTCATCACTGATCATCCTTATAACACAAATGTAGTTTCGGTTTTTCATATAACTATTATAGGTCCGTTTTATCCTATAACGCTTATTATTATGTTTTGTTTAGGGTTTAATATACCTAATTATTTAGGTCTTAAGTCTTTTATAATTATTCTAGGTTTAGGGTTAAGTTCGGGTTCAGTTTTTGCATTGATTTCTAAATTAGGTTCTAATTCGATTTTTAAGTGCTGTTTTATACCCAAACTCCAGAAATTTATTTTTACTCATAATGTGAAATTAATTACATTACTTCTGGATATCCTAAATAGTATCATTACCCCTAGTCACTATTTTATTCCACCCGTTACACTTAAATCCTTATTAGTGTATCAAATTTACTCCTGATGTGAAAATTTGTTATAATTTTCATATAATTACATAAATTCAAGATTTCTATCAGATTTNTAATATACCGAATTTACTCTTAATATGAGAAATTTTTACATTTTTCATATAATTACATAAATTTAAGATTTCTATCAGATTTATTATATATCCCTATTATTTATATAATATCAATTTTTATTCTAATATCTTTTATTTATTATATTTCCAATAATTACATATTATGTATATAATACATATCTAATATTTCTAACACTCTAATTACTATCTCCCAACATCAATTCTTATTTCAAAATATCTAAATCCATCCTAAATCAGATTTTACACCTAATTACCCTAATTTACAAAATTAACTTAAAATCTACTATTTTTCCCCTATTAGTTATTTACTACATAATTAACCTAATAATTACATCTAACACCCTAAATGCTATAAGTATCATACTTCATCAGATTTCAACATCCTAAAACATATAATTATTCACTAAATCAATAATCAACCTTTTAATTACTTAATTAATCCTAAATTACCCATTTTATGCCTTATTTTAAGGCCTAAAAATTTCAAAAATTAATTTTTGAAACCGGGCTTCATTGCACTATTTTATATCATCTAAGTAATTTACACAAAAAATTTGGGCTTAAAACTATATTCCTAAGGTCATTTATTTCTAAACCAAAACATGTTTAGTTTTGCATAATTTCTTAAGGATCATATATCACAGGACATATTCATCCAAATAATATTTTTCCTAAAAACCACATACAAAAATATTTCAGAATAACAAAATTCATAATTTTCTAAGAATATTTACTATTTTTACAAAATTACATAAAATCGGGCTGGAAATCGAACTCACCGGTCTGGGTGGCTTTAGCCACCATGGCCTTGTCGGTTGGTCTAGACGCTGCCACCACCGTATGGTGGTGGCAGCGAATCACTCCCAGCTGCTCGTCTGGTGTTAGTTCCCTTTTATGGCTCTAATTGTATAGTTTTTCTTATTTTTTTTCCTAACCCTAATTTTTCTCTCAATTTCGCCTCTCCCTATTTTTCTCACTCTCTAAACTGACCAAATGAGCTTTTGAAATTTTCTTGCTATTTATAGAGCTTTAGGGAAATTATTGTGCATTAATTAGACAAGACAATTGCCTTATCTCTTCATTTTTTTCACTTTCTATTTGTTGCATTTTAATTGGTTGATTTTGCTTCTTCAATTCCAGATTGCCATGCCTCATTTCTGGATTTTTCCTCATTTTTCTTGATTTTTTCTTAATTAATTATGAATTTTCTTTAATTATTTATTATTATTTTTGCACATTTCGCGTATTTTAAGTAATTACGCGTATTTCTACCTACATTAAATTCATATATAATATAAATAAATATTTCTAAATATTATTTAGGTCATTCTATAATTTTTAGTATACATATAATTTATCTCTAGTGATTCGTTAATTATCGGAATACATTTTATGCATTTTCGATAAATAACGAGTTATATACTTAAAATTTGGAATTTTTATATTCTTTTATTTTATTGTTTATTTTCTTAAATTCAAACTCACAGGATCATTTTTATTAATATTTCTAACTTTACTTATAATTTAAGCTTGATCAGATCTTTCAGCCGATTGAAACCTTAAGTAACTGGTTGTAGGCCTTACAACTTCCCAGACCAGGTCGGCTTGAATGACCAATTTAGCTCGATGGAGGTCGAGTCGGTATTCTGTTTCTTCTCTATCTCTTTACTTGTTGGGCTATCCATATAGCCTCATCCATTGTAGTAAATTGCTAGAGTTCTAAAATGTCTCAAATATCACTCCTCAACCTAATAAGAAACCTAGAGATTGTTCACGTTGATGGTTCCTTTACTTTAGAATGAATCATAAGCATTTAGAACTCTTAGACATGCTTGTCAAAAGTTTGGCCACCTTGTCTCAGCAAAAGTGTCCTATAAATAAGTTTTCAGCATAAATCTATTTCTAAGTATTCTCTTTATCTCAAGTCAAGTATAAATCTCTTAGTATCTTGCTTGTCGTCTCATGACCTAAAAGTTATTCCACCACATAGCAATATATCCTGTGAACTCAACAGCAGTAATTATCACCTTCTCTCGATCTTCATACCGGTAATAGTAAAAAACTCGCTCAACTTTCTCCTCCTAATCCAAATAATCATCTGCACTTCCAGAACTACTGAAACTTAGAATCTAAAGCTTCATATGGTCGGTAGCTTGAGATACTCTAACTCATTCGTCTTCTTCTTCGTATTCTTCTTCTTTAACGTTATCCAATTCTCTCAAGTCAATCCTTCTTCTCATTCGTCTACCCACTCCTCCACCTCAAATTTGTCGAGATGGGTTCTGTCCTCTAGTAGGTCGAATAGCTTATGGGGTATTTTATACAGCTTCAATAGGTCGATAAGCTAATACATGAACTGCTCTGGTTAAATCAACTAGGAGGTTAGCCACCTCACCAAGTCTCTCATTTATACTTGTAGGAATGCCTTGAGATTGTCAACCATGGTCAACAACACCAGTGTTGTCATCCCCAATACCAGCATTAACACTTGAGTCTATCATTTTCCTCCGTAATTTCAAATCCAATATTTAGATCTAAGCTACAACTGATACTATTTCTCCAAATCTAACAACTTAGCACAATCTTGACACTAGCAGCCAATTATGTTGCAATACAATAACAACACTGATGAATAATCTGTTAACTCATACTTGCTTTATTTTCAAATGTCCAAAATAAGGCAAAACAAAGTAAATGTAAAAAGTGACCACTACCACTGAACTTTTACTCAACTTAGACATGCTGCTACAAGAAGCACTACTTCACAAATCACAAACACAACTTACCTAACAGGACCTCCACTCTGATGCTGAGGTAATGAAGACCAGAGTTAAGAATAGACAAAGCTAGTCACAGGGGTAGGTTCAAATTTACCAAAAGCTTAAAACAAGTAATGAAAACATATAAGATAACGGAAAAAGGAAAGAAATAAGCAAATCCACGAATAACTCCAAAAGATATGACGTACCAGTAGAACTTTCGAAAACTTATGGCTTGATATGACGCAGAGTTAGTCCAATGAGATTACTCGCTACCTAACCTTACTTAAGGGTTAAGATAAAAGTGAAATTAGCAAACAAGCTAACAAGAGCAATTCACAAAAGGAAATATTCAGTATATTAGTGATGATCATCCATACGGCTACATGTGCAGTAGGTATTTATACCCAAAGAACTAAGGCAACTTACTAAAAATGGAAAAGACAAAAAGGGTAGTATCCCAAAAAAGTAATATATAAGGAATAAGAAAGGGTACAATGGAAAAATACAACTAAAATGAATATTCTACGCAAAAAATTCTGGCACATGGTTGCTCGAACACGTAGCTTACTGTAGGTGAATGACTTTCTAGTGGAAAAGACAATGTTATATGTTTCTACCAAGCCAAGGTGTCGAGTAGGAGCCCCAGACAAATGTAAGCTTAACCGAAGAGAAGTAGCTACGGACATGTGCGAAGCCTCTTGTCAACTCGGCACAAATGTTGCTGAACTAGGGGAACTAGTTCAAACATACCGAGTGAGAGTGAATGGAAAGACCAGGCTGTTAGCAAAGCCGATCAATAGATGATTTCCAAAAGATGTTCAATCACTCAGCACAGCATTGGAAGTTAGTCAGTAGCGAAGAGTAACTCAACTTCGATAGGGGTCAGTTGGAGTAGGAGGATTTACCTTGTCAATTCTTCAAATCTTCGGGCTCAACTATGAGTCAAAGGCCCAATAATTTAATTCCTATCAAAAGCTACAATTCCACTTTCCAATAGCTACATAATCTTTGGAAACTAAAGATAAAATACAAACTCAAATATAAATTATGTAAAGCTAAAAACGTCGATACTGTCATCGCGTAAGTGGACGAACATTTGAAGATTTGCACCGACTTGGGGTTGAACCATGTTTTCCACATCCAACTAGGTGATTAGTGCCCCATCCTGACTATAAGCACCCAAAAATTATGCACGCATGGGGATCGAAGTAGATTGCATTTATGTGACTCTTTTGCCCATGCCATCATAAGGATCTCTAACTGGCCTTCTCAATGGTACAAGAGGGATACGAACTTGACCACAAAAGGTCTCTCCTATGATGGAGGTATGGTACATATGACAGTTAGAGCTCTCCCCGACGAATGGTTTGTGAAACTCAAATCCTAATCGTCTAAGAGATGTTGGTGGTGAGGAGTGTGAGGGAAACGCATCGTCTCGAATCTATATGCAAGCTTGTCTACGTCTTCGACGATGACCACATCCTAATAGCACCTTTCTGGTTATGGCTCGTTCGGTGAAGAGTCATGTTCATCTACATCCGAACTGGGTGCAAGTGGGTTGCTTAGGTAGACCTTAATAATCTCCTAGATGAGGTCATTAACCCCATGCTACTCAAATATATCATGTCCAAATACAACATTTGCAGCAACCTATGTATGAAATCTACCTGTAAGCTAAACATAAAAGTTTGATTAGCATATAACTAAAAAAAAAAACGAATGGATAATTTAAATAGCATTTGTACATACCATATACATCAAGGAGGCCCTCGACTTGTCGATTATCTGCAAGTAACTTACCAGTACCAGGGAACGTAGTTAGGATGTACACCAGGTAATGGCCAAACTTGGACAATTTAGTTTCGTTGTTCCTCCCACTATGCTATCCAAGCTACATGCCTAGTCACCCAATTGATCTTAGTCTGACCCCTCAAGTCAATTTTATGTAATGCCCATCCGATGTCAAAGTAAGCTGGGATCTCCTACATCCTATTGAACCAGCAAGCCATACAGTCGAGATAATGCATCTCAACAATGTGGGAGGATGTCAACGGGACCTAGGCTAGCCACACATCTCTTCCATCTCGACAATAAACAAAGAGTTTAGCCACGTTATCGTGTGTGTAAGGAATCCAAACAACCTAAAGTAAACATCAATAATTGGGTTAAAAGAAAGTAACACTTCGGGAATCAATAAGTAATCGTTTTTGTTAAATACGTACCTACTCCGAATGCTGTCAATTGAATGCATCTCTATACTAGCCAACTATATGCGTAGGCAGCTCGATGACATCAAACTCTATCCCCCATTAGCTCATAAGTAGTCAATCTTTGACCACTAATGTAATCCGGAGGCGTAAAGGGGCAATGTATGGGAAATGCTCATATGCCTACACTTGAAGAATCACCAATGGACCGCTAATCTCTTTAGCCTCCATCTTAGAAGCAAAGCACAGCTGGTAGTATAGCTATGATAAACAAACTACTCTCGAAGCGTAGTGTCTAGCCATAGTAAGGTCCAATAGGAGAGGGAAGAACATAAGATGCACCATGTTGTTAGACTTGTCTGAAAACAGCATATCCTCGATCAATTGCATGATATGTGCCCTCGTATAACATCGTACCATAACATCGTCCGCATAGAAAGGTAAATCAATAAAATTATCCTTCAACTAGGACCATTTCAATCGCACACCCTTCATGGCACTCTCTGATGGGAAAATTCCTCATAAACAGTAGCATAACTCACCTCACCTAATAGATGCTATCATGCCTATAACTGCATTGCCAGCAACAGGGAGACTAACAAGGAAAGATCATACTTAGCTGGGGTGGGGGGGGGTTGGGGTTTTACAATCGATGGTGGGTTCACTTCATGAATTTCAATATACAACTTCGTTGACCTGCTAACTCCACCACATCCTACTGAAGAAGCCATTAGTTGTTAGACATCATAATCATCGCTAATAGGAACAACACAAAACATGTCCCTGGTTTCGCTTATAAAGATACATCTATGAATCAACTCGACCTAATGGGTCATCATGTTAACTTAAGTCGATTACATATCAATCCAACCAACTAGTCATACGTAGCCCCAAATAGAACTCAAACTACTACTCTCAAGTGCCTATTGTACCACAACTCATTCTCTCCTTCCACAATATTTCCACCGATATAACAAACCAACCTCATATTATCTATTTACACCCGTTTGTCGCATCAACTTCATAAACTTTAGCGTTTGAAAATAAAAATACTACCTTGCATTAATATACAACTCTACTAGATTTCATGAACACGTCCCCTAATTTGATTTCACTATCATAATCCCTTAACAACACTAGATTCATTACTTACTCCAACTAAACAAAATAAAGAACTAACAACACCTCGTCTACATCCCTTAACAATAATTATTTCTATACATATCACCTAATACAAATGTGTTCATAAAATACAGTAACAAAAATAAATTTATGCAAAGAAAAACTATATACACGTACATATAAAGTATACTAACTAACGTACACAACATTATAAAAAAAAATTATACACTTATATATAAAATATACTAATGAACACAAATTTATACAAAAAAATATTAAGCTTATTGACAATGGAGTATAGAAAAATATTCAATGCACATATATGTTAGAGAAAAGACAAACGGTTCATCCTATCTAAAAAATACTAGTAAACAACAATATACTATAATTTATCAAGCAAAAACACTAATTCTTCAAATAACATGTGCTTAAAACAGATTAAAATGAGAAAAAAAAAATGATACCTTTTCAATATAGATATTTAGAGAGAGAAAGTAATGAGATCATGCAATTATCTCTCGATTTCAAAAAATCTTCCTACACTTAGGATCTACACTACGCTACTACTCCAAATCTAAGATTGACTCACAAAGAAATGAATCGAAATAACGGATTTGGTTAAGAAAGTATCAACATGGTTTAGAGAGAGGAAATAAGAAAATAGAAGGAGGAAGTACAGAAAGAAGAGGGCATGGTTTGAGAAAGATGAAATGCTCATGGAAATTGCCTCTTCAAGAGACAATTTTTATGTCATAAATAAAAGTTGCCTCTCCAAGAGACGATTTTGTTTGCTGTATTCCTAGGAACATTTTCTTACGAACAGCTTTTTTTGTTACATTTTTTTTTTTTCCTTTTCCCTAAACTATCCACACCTCAACATTATTAGCGAGACCACATAATATAGTCAACAAAAATGGAAATTTAATGTCTAAATTAGTTTTTACTTAAGTAGGTCACAAAATGCTTTACATCAACCCAATAAAACAATCATATCATAAATTTTTACTTAATTATTCACATAGCAATCAAAATTGAAATCAATAGTTAAATTTTTAAGCTATTATGTTTTCATTGAACTTGTCATACATTTAACTAACAAATTAAAAAAGATGTCTTTGCAAGTATTTTTATAATTTTTAATGTAGTTTCTATTATAAATATTTAATAAATTGAAGATGATATAAAAATTCATTTTATAGTACGAAAAACTTTTTCTTTGCCTTGTATTTTTTTTTCCTCACTTATTTCTAGCCCAAAGATGAAATTCATTATTATAATTGTTTATATTCAACAAGTTTCACAAATATAGCTTGTCTTGAAAGAATAAGGAGATGAATCAAACACATTATGTTTGCATTTTTTTTTTTAACCTTATACAAGATAGAGTCTTGATAATCATGATATATTTATTTTAAATATTTTTTATTTGACAAACAAGTTTAATCTAGATATGAAACACACTTATTAAATAAGTCCGATTATAACTTTAAGTTTTTAAACAAGATTAATAAACAACTATGTTATGAGTTGAGATTTGGGGACGGTTTAAACCTAACATAAAACACAACATATTAACATGAATTACCAGCCTATCTAAAGATATATCTCATAAATCTACATGAGATTAGTAATGAACTTCTCAAAACTGCAACTGCTTTTCTAATATCGATTTTGTAAATGGAGCACCGCCTTTTGTGAAGGACAAGATTATTAGGGTGTAATGTAACTGAAAGGGTAGAGAAGATGTATACGAGGTAGATTAGCAGTTTGAACCTTGCGAACGAGAAAATCAAAGAGTACAATCAGGAAGTCAAATGGAAAAGGAAATATTTAGGGGAAGGGAGTTTGAATTTTTATTTGAGTGAAATTCTTCTAGCTTTATCACTGATTTTTTCTCTAAATTATTATAGGGTTTTTTTAAATAAATTCTATATATTTATATTCTTCATTATTATTCTTAAATTCATTAATTAGGTCCTGCTCCAATCCATTTTAATTACAGATAATAATTTACAAGAGCATCCCGGTGAAGATCTGCCTTGATACCTAAACCTAACAAATCTCTCATATAGGGGGTGCAAAGCAAGTGTGTGACTCCATCAAGCTGGTACTGTACACGTGATACTCCTTCATGCCAAAATACAAAGGTGGTTCCCAAATTTGGAGGCAAGACCAATTTGCATATTAAAAACTTTGGTTTCATCCAATAGAGTTCATAGAAGCTTGTAAATGGACCAGGTAAGCTTGTTTCCCAAGTCATCAAAATCCGTGGACTAAAACAGGCTAGAAGGAAACAATGATTCCGTAAAGTTATTGTCTAAAGGGTCATTGAATCAGGGAAAATATAAAATATAAATGACGTAAAAAATTAATTGGTCCTATTTCGTGTTTGATGAATTTCCCCCCTAAGTTGCTGTAGTTTCGATGCGAGTTCAGTTTGAGTGTGAGTTACTACCTACCAGGCTTTAAAAAATTCACCATTCGAGAGAATTTGGAATCTCTGACTTGACTAGGTATTGAGCGACAGGGTTCTCAATCAAAGTCCTACATCATCTTCTACCGACTACCTATCCTGCGATTGGCATTCAACATTTCAGCACCAATCACATCTTTCCCTATCAATATTACCATAATACACTTGCCCATTGTTACGTAAATTAATTCGAAACCATTAACCTAAAACCTTTTTGAGTTAAAATTCTTGTCCTCGTGATATTTTTGCATCAATCCTGTTTCTTTCAACTTGTATCCTTTGTTAGCAGATGACAAAATGGATGAATCCTCGGTGTTTGGTATGGTATTTCGTGCTTGCATTATTTTAGGGGCTGGGTCGCTGGTTTATAGACTTTTTCAGGGTCGATGGGATGCACTGGAACAAGTGAAGTTGTTGAAGACCACAATCTTATCTTTCCTTCTTTTTATTTTTATAAATTTACTTAAATAATATATATAATTATATTGTTTAATTAGATTAATTATTCTGGCCAATTAAAATAACACATGTTACATAGAAACAGAAAGTTTTGCAAAAAAAGAAAAATATATATATATATATCTATATATATAGTAACAGAAATGGTGACAGTTATTTAAAAAATAAACATTTGCAAATCATAAGAACTTAAATGCAAAAGTAAATAAATAAATGTTTAGAATTGAAATAAGAAAAACAAAACATTGATGACTAAATTTATACTTTTCGTTGAAGTAAAATACTTCTTCTTGATCATAGATGAAGCCTTACAATTGATTAATATATCCAAATATAAAATTTGGAAACCTCATTCCACTTCCATAATTTAATCTCAAAAAAATTTATCCAACTTATATAGTGAAATGGGTCAAAAATATAACTCAAATATATATACAACTAAAGCTATGTCTTGAATTAATTAATGGACCAACTTAATTCACCAAGAGAAAATCAATGTACGTATTTTGATGTATAACCAAAATACCCTCTACTTCATCATCTATATCCTTCTCTACTTTGAATTCATTGTCAATGAACTCATTTTGATAAACACCACTATCAGCCCAATGAACCTTCTACCACATTTTAAAAGCAGTAATACCCTCTATAATTGTGATGATTTTTAAAGTAAAACTATTATTTTCAATAGTCTTGTATATATACTTTAAAGCAAAATCTCTATATAGCATAGAACTTTAAATCGTCATTATAATTTCATAAGTTTTATGGATGATGTACATGGTTTACTCCTTTCTTTATTAGAATTATTTGTATGTCTAGCAAGTTTTTATCCTTTGTATTATCTTGGTAAAAATTATTTTTTTATTTGATTAGTTGCTTTAAGAAAAAAAAAAGGTACCGATATCCTGAATTAGGGAAAGGACATGTTATGCATGAATTATTCTATTTCTTTCTCATTTATGTTAAAACCCCTTTCATGTTATTCATTGATTAATTCTATTGTTTCACTATTTTTAGAAAAATCCATTTAATAATTGGGAGAATTACATTAGAAGGTATCAACATTTTAGAATAAATTCAAATAGATTATCAATATTTCAAAAAATTTAAATAAAAGATCAATGTTTAAATGAGAGAATAAAATAGAGGATCGCCGTCATAACATTGTTTATATGATCCCTCGAAACATTGGTAAGTTAGTTTTAAAAAAAAAAAGCATATCTAAATATTAAAAATAACCTTAGTAAGATTTTTTTGGATTTCATAGGAACTAGAAGATAAAGTGATCACACAAAATCTAAAAGACTACAATAATAATAATAATAATAATAATAATAATAATAATAAGCTAATAGAGAAATGCTTATATGGTTTGCATAAACTCATACCGATAAAGTATTTACAAAATTCTATGTTGCAACACAAGTGAAGGTGTTCAACAATTGTATGCTATTCTTATAAAATTTACATATTGGCAATTACATTCGATGCTTTTCTAAGAAAGATATAATAGCATAACCTATGTACAAAAGTATTATTTGATATGTGTTGAGTATCTTTATATATGTCAGATACATGTAAAGGCAGTTTCCCAATTCAAATCATAAGTACGCTTTGTGTTCAACATACGAATTTACCCTCAAAATCTTCTGTAATTATCTTTTTTTTTTTTTATCCCTTCTATACTAATAAATAATATTTTGTTCATAAACTTTAATTTTTAAATCAAGCGTTCCGATTCTTTAGAAGCATTCTATATATAGATAAGTATATATCTCGTTTTTATGAGAGATTTTACCTATATTAAAGTTAAAATATCTCCTCACATATGCCATTAATAGAAAATTTCATTGATAATGGTCAACTGATAAGTAAAGTATTGATGTAATTATTTACAGCCAAATTATGTAAGCATAATGAAATATTGAAACAGTAAGTAAAACTAATTGGAGAAATGATGAGATGTTTATATAGATAATATAATTAGTAATTCGAAAATATGATATTTAATGGAAAACTATTGCTACATCATAAAATTTTATACATGAATGTGACAAATAAACTTTCCAATATGAAAATTTAAAATAAACCACGAAAACAATATGAAAAGTATACCCTAGGGGCATATCAATAATTATGAGATGATATTCGTAGAAATCCTTATGGTAACTTATTAGATGCTATTCCAATTATAAATATGATATATATATATATATATATATACAAACATATATATATACATATGTGAATATGTGAAAATATAGCTTAAGAATATAACTTGTACTATAATAGTAATGATATTGGTAGCTATATGGTGATAATAAACAATATTAAAAGAAAAAAAAAAACAAAATCAATTGTGATGGCAATACTAAAACCATCAATAATAGTATTAGCGCCTATAGTTATGAATGAGGATTTAAAACTCGTTGTAACGATATTTAATAAATATATCTACAAAGTATGGCACTATAGAATTATGACATAATAGAGTTGAAAATTCAACCATAATTTCAATAAGTCAATAATTATAACTTTACATATTCATGAGACAAAAGTATTGTATTATATATTGTACTTGTAAAAAAAAAAAAAGAAAAGAAAAGAAGAGAAAATCCTAAAGGAATATCTCATCCAAGAGACATACCAATATCCACAATAAAATCAATTCATCTCTCTCTTCTACTACAAAATCTCTATGATGTTTCTCTTCTCTCTCTCCCTCCTCCTACATCTCACCCCACCATCACTCCCTCCCCTCACTTTTCCTCTATCGTACCTTCTCATAGTTATAGGAGTTTTTATGATCTCATCATTCATTTTGACAAAACCAGTTCAGTTCTCTATCACAACATTCATTTATTTAAAATTCGAATCATTAAATTCACAATTTATTCAATAATTCGAATCTAAAAGAATACAAATTAAGGAAAAGATAAAAGATAAGATTAATCCCATAGAAAATAAAAATATGACTATAGAAAAATCCGACAGACACACACCAACTTTACTCTTTAAATCACTATCTCTTTCTTCACTCCCTTTCTTTCTCTCTAATGAACCTTATCTCATTCTCGCTTTAACTCTTATGTACCATCTCTCAATTTCACTTCCTCTCATCCATCTTCAAAATTTGCATCTAAACAAATCTCACCCATGTTACTCTTACTCGCTCGTTTTTACCCTCATATTTCGTCATTTTTGCTAGCTCTAGTTCAAGATTTCTTTCCTTCAAACATGGTTTTATGATCAAGAAGAAGACGCACCATTGGCAAAGATAGAATCATAAGCGCTAAGGACTAAGCTCACTATTAAGAGCTTAAAGGCAACGAGGCACCGATGCTCTATCCATTGGTCCTTTTCTTTCATTTTTTTAAATCAAAACTAAATGGAGGTAATTAATTCAAACCTTTTCTTTAATTAAACTTATTTGGTTAAATTAGTTAATTATTATTTAATTGATCCTAAAACTAATAAGAATTATGCTGTAACGTTTTAGTGAAGTCTACATGCTGAATAGTGGAAACATAAACCGGTTGTCTGTACGCTCAATCTCTTTCTTCGTTCTATGGCGATAGTAGAGGAAGATCCAAGGATCATGGTGGATTTGGAGCTATTTGTCCCTTTGAGTCGACACGCTTCTTCGAAGCACAATTTTGTAAGCCCTTGCCATTTGTCCAATTTCATGGTGAAATAGAATAAATTGGAACCAACTTAAGAGAACATGGGTGCCTTAATTTTTGTTAAAGCTACATGTTTTGATTAGATGAAATAGACTTATTAAAGTATTGAAAAAAAAAAAAAAAAGACATAACCTTTTAAACTTTGACTTAAATGCGAATTAACCCTTCTGAACTTTCAAAGTATACTTTAAAATATTCTAAATTTTGATAAATTGGCAAATAACTCTTATAAGTTAAACATAATTCTCTTGAACTTTGATTTTGGCATACAAATATTCTCTAAACTTATCAAAATATATTTAAGTCCTCCTAAACTTTAATATTAATGTAAATTTTTCTAATTAAAAAGGACATATTCTTTATGTTTCCAATTTATTAAAGTTTTAAAGGTCTTAAAGTATATTTTAAAAGTTTAAGGGGTCAATCCGTGAACCTCAGTGTCCGACCAACTACTATAAACTCGAAATAATTGGTTACTTTTATTACACTTGAGACCTAGTCGATATAAATGTAGAATTAATTAACTAAGCTTATTAAGGGAAGCTTAAGGAATGAATTTAGTTGTGTGATAAAGTCCTAACTACTTGATATCGATATAAGTTAAGGCGTTCGATATGATTTAAAACTTTTAAGAAAAGTTATCCAAATCAAGTAAAATTTTAATATAGGGTCAAAAAGTTAGAAAAAGAGTCCTAATAAGGTCAATTTTTTTAAATAAAGTATATATGTAATATTTAATTTTAATAAAAACATAATTTTACTTGGATCGTTCGATAATTATTAGGAACTCAAAATTTAAGCCATGAAATATAACGAGTCCTTGGAAATAAATTATTTAACTTTTAAAAATAATATTATGAGTCAAATAGCATGTAGTGTAATAATATAATTATAATATATGCATTACATGTACTCGATATATAAATATATTAATAAAATATAATAAATAATACTTAAAAATTATAGTAAATTACTAAAAAAATTAATAAAAACACCTAAAATGATCTAATAAGTGGCATGGAACCTAGCTAGAGCTTGTTAAATAACAAGCATAAGCTGTACATATAATATATTATTTAATTAATTAAGTATTACACCACATTACTTAAGGAATTACCACTTGGAATTTCTTTTTTCAACTCCAACGCTAGCAACTCTATATAAGAAGATGTTGGATGAGTTTTGGATCATTTTTAGATAGATGAAAATAGTAAAACACTCTCAAAGACATTTAATTTAGGTATTAAACAAAAATTTGCAAAAATACTAAGAAAATAAGGGGAAATGGGTTTCTTATAGCAAACAACATCCTGACATGGTAGCATTTTGGTTGTTGAAGATTGACATCAAGGGTAGTCCGACCAACCACCCCTCTTCAACCAATGGTGGCCGAAGCTTGGGCAATAAGGTATTGTTATATTTAACCGTTAAATTAGTTTATTTTATTAAAAAATATTAAATGATGTCTAAAAATTATGAAATTTGGAGTTCTTATGTAATTTTCGGTGTAGAACTACAATATCAATCCAAAATTTTGAAATTAAAAGTTCATACATCGATTCATTAAGAAGCCACTCTAATCTAATGAATTTTGTATTAATTTTTAAAAATAGCAAACAATGTTATTTTGAGCTAAGTTTTGGTGGGTACATTCCTCATATGGTACATTTAATTTATATAAGAAAATTTTTTTGATAAACTATGTGTATAGAATTTATCAATTTTTTTTTTTTACATAATCTACCATATTTTTTATGTTGAAAAAATAATAGTTTTTGAATTAAATTTATCGATAAATTTGATTTGTAATGATTTTCGGAGCTTATTTATGATTTTGGAAGTATTTATTTCAGATCTTATAACTTTATTTAATTATTTACCTATTTTTTGCTAATTATTGGTAAAATTACGCTAAAACAAGTATTTTGAAGTATATTGTATAATATACTATTTAAGAACCTTCACGACTAGAGTTAACAAGTATGATTTTCTAAGTGCAGTAATTTTTCTTGGATTAAATTGAGTATAAATACTAATTGCTGAGTAATTTCCTACTATATGCATATAGTTTGCTAAATATGATAAATGAGGTAAATTGTGTAATCAACATCACAGGGAGGGGGAAGTTTTAACTAATGTTATATTGAGGTACTCTTTAATGGTCTTAACTTGGTTAACTAAAAAGTAGGAATATTATAAGTAAAGGTAGTAATTTGATTGAATCAAAGGCTAAATTAGAGAAGAAATCAGAGAATACACTTAGGCATTTTTGTGTAAGTTAAGCTTTGGACTGAGTTAAGTAAAGTACTTGATATTCTTAATTAGAAAAGTTGAGGATATAAGTTAAATAGTATTCGTTTAGAAATTTTGAAGTTAGCCTGGGTCAGAAGCTAATTCAGAGGCTAAACTAGAGGATAATTTAAAGGTAGTCTAAGACAAATATTTTCTTAACCGAAAAAACTTAAAACCAACAAATGACTATCAAACTGGAATATATGTATGCACGATCTGTAGTTAACCATGGTAAGATTAATTTTTATTAAGTGAAGTAGCTAAATAGGAGGTCGTGTTAACGAAAAGTGTTAGAGCAATCAACAAGCCTAGGTAAGTGGATATTTATGTGCCTTAAGTAAACTTGTGTCTACTCCTAACTTTGCATACTTAATGGTGTTTTAGTTTGGCTAAGCTTAGTCGTAAGTTGATGTGTTACTTGATAAGTTTTATGAAGCTTCTTTTATGATTGTTGCTAACTAAATTGTGTTCGGATATTAGACTTGGTTGTTGTGATTGTGTTGCTAAGTGTTTATGTGACATTTTCTAGGATTTATACTAACTTGGGAAAGAATCTAAGGACTAAACCTACCTCCTAAGATGTTCACTTAAGTGAAACCAATATTAAGGTCTTAAAAATAACAATGAAATAAAATAAAGACTAGGTTAATAAATAATGAGTAGGGTTGTTTGGATTTGCTAAGTATTACCCGATGTACAATTTGATGCATTTATGGTATGGCACAAAAAAGGACCTAAGGGGTCAAGGTTTTTAAAAACTAAACTTTTGCTAGATCAAATCTCATATGAAAAGCTAAGTTTATCAAGTAAATCACTTGATTTATAAAAGTTGGGTTTTCAAGCATATAAAAACTGTATTGTATCTATCAAACCAGCTATATGCTGAATTTTCTAACCACTCCACGTGGTTATTATTAGTTTGCTAAGTTTTGATAACTAGTTGGTACTTTGCTAGGTTCCTTGATCTTAATTTATATCTAGATGCCCAGTTGAAGCTAACCAACCGAATGAGTTATTAGGCTAAGTTAAGATATTAGTACTGATGAATGCCATGTGCATGAGCATGGCATACTTTGTTACATTTGCATTGCTTGACAGAACTAATGAATACTGTGATTAAATCAGTAACTTACTATGTGGCTATAATATGGTGTTGTTTGTATTGTATTGGTTTATTCACTCTCACTCAGCTTATAATAATCTAAAGGAATAAGTTGTTTTATCCTCAAGTAAAGGATGAGTTAGACAGGACTTTGAATGCTAATACAAGATGGGTTCTTGGAAGAAGCTATTAGCTATAAGTTACGAGTCAAGTTATTGGAAGCAAATCTTGAAAGAAGGCTTTGGTGTTATATTACAAAGGATTTAGTTTAGTAATTGTAGTCATGATATGAATACGTTTGATAGAATCATGTATTATACAGGAGTTGTGTAGTTATGATACTCTGAGTTTAGCTTACTCTTATAAAAGATTTCTGCTGTGATTTATTAAATTGTATAATAAAAGATTTGGAATCAAGTATTTATGAAGTTAAATGATAGGTAAAATACATATTCTATCTTATCCTTAAGGGTAGTAGTAACAACCATCTTCAAGCACCTAAAAGTAGAGAAAAATTTTCAAGCAAATGCATAAAAGGTAGGGCGCTACACAATCTACACCTAGGTTAAAATTTAGGAAGATTATTTGCATTTCCAAAAGAAGAAAAAGGTACTTAGATATCCTTCAATGGAAACCCCATAGAATAAGTTGAGTCCATAATTGAGTGAAGGGTACAATTTATATATGGACAAAATGGAAATATATTAACGTTGCATAAACTCATGTCAAATTAAAAAAAGAAGAAGAAGGAGGAGGAGGAGGAGGAGGAGGAGAGAGAGAGAGAGAGAGAGAGAGAGAGAGAGAGAGAGAGAGAGAAAAGAATGAAAAAGAAAAAAAAAAACAAGAAGAAGAAGAAAAGGAATCTATATTTAGATGTGTGTATATAAGTGTCAATGCACCTAACTTGGAAATCAGGATTTTAACTTCAACATTAATGGGCTTTAGCATGATTGAAGAGCATAAATAACGTTCTTTTCTTTTAAATATGCCATCTCACTGATTAAAATGTAATAGAAGTAATTAATTACAATGTCATAGGTATTGAAACATGTAATATACCCAACTTATGGCTTTTAGTGTGTTCTATTGTACTTGCCTTTATTAAATTCCACATGATTGATAATTTGAAAAATGGGAATGCATAACAAGCGAGAGATAATGAAGTTGTAGAGGATTTGACGAATAGTTCCTTGAAATGTCCTAACATCGTCCAATTAGAATGTACCAACTAATCTAGGTAAGAGCACAATTTTAAATCCATGTGTATTTATAGATGCGCCAGAATATATATATATATATATAATTTAAAAACGTCGCATTTTTTTATACCACTATGCAATAACAAATTATAAAAGTCATTGCAATTAACGAGAATGTATATAACATTAAAAACAATAAGCAAAATAAATACATAAATGTACATGCCAAGGATTTGCTAAAAACAAACATTAGTATTTGGTTCATTTTCTAATTTATAACGTACTCTAGGTGATGCACTGATTTTCTTCAGGTTAAATGCCACTCAAGCGCGGTAAACAGTGGACCTAATTAGAAACACGGAGCTTAAGTTAACAATAAAGCTAATTACTGTGACTCATTAGTATATAAGCACCATCTTTCATTTCCACAGATAGTAAATATTAGGTAGATTGCTAAATTGAAAGCAATAATGTAACCAAAGAAATAAATGAATATAAGTCGTGTATCGATAGATCAAAGCATATATACAAACCATCCTAAGTATGTAATTTTAGTTGGTATGTGGATCTATAAATAGCATGTATTAGTGACTCGATTAGAAATTTAAATGGACATAAAGTACATGCCAAAGCATATTTCTTGGGAAAATAGGTATGAGTTTCCCCTTTAGGTTGTATATACCTAACTTTAGACAAACTACGAAGCTATAACAATTGATTCAAAAATACATGTGATTAAAGTAATTGAATAGGATGCATATATATGTGTGTGTATACATGCACGCACACATGTATATGTATACTTATCGTTCAAACCATGACATATAGGTGTGTATTTTAATGCCTTCCAGTCATTTACTAATTGATTTTAGCTTAAGCTAGAAAACTTTATACTCAAGCCCACCTAAGCTCTAATTTTGAACTTTTAACCAAATAATATGAAGATATAAATATAAACCTTAGACAAATTAATTGAGTTAAAACCTCAAACATTTCTTTGCAAACTAACTTAGGTAAATATAATCTCTAATTTAACAAACTTTGATTAACTTGTAAAATTAAATTTAATAAATTGACTATTATATGAAGTTGGAAATAATGAGAGGACCCTTATAATCTTAAATGTAAAATACGGATACTAACTTAGAATTATGGGAATTCGAGTCCACGATGTTGAGTAACCTAGGCATGCCATGGTTGGGAAGGAAATCGGAGATCCGTCAGTATATCAATTAAAATCAATTTTAAGGACAATTAATAATTTAATGAACAAGTAATAAATATGGATTTCCATGAAATTTAATTAGAGTAAACTTGGTGCAAAGGATATTGTTTTGACCATGACCCGCATAATATTTCTTGTCATGATTATATAAATTATTAGCCTTACCTAAATATCAAATTTGCAATTAAGTGCAATCTAAAAATCATATACATATATATATATTTACACACATATTTTTTATATAATGATGACAATAATATCATAATTATATCCCAATCGAGACTTTTAATTAATAAGAGTCTTAACCAAACATGATTAATAATAATCATCTCAAACAAATGCACCTATAGCTAGATCGATATGGGTAGTTGATAGCAAGATTTCTACTTAAAAACAAAAATAGTGATAGAAATAATGCATATATATATCTATCGTATGTCTATGACCTAGTAGGAACCCAAATTAGAGCATCCCTAATTAGTTGATGGTGAATGTCTTGAGTTAGGTTTCACCTGATTTAGCCTTTATGGCATTGATGGTAGATGACCTAAGTTAAAATCTACCTGGTTAGACCCTTGCAACATTTTCAATTGATGGCGAACATTCTAAAGTGGTTCACCTAGTGCAATGGTGTCTTGAGTTAGGGCTACCCAAACACTTAAGCGTAAGTGTGAATCAACATGTAAACAATGCAAATTTACACTTTCTATGGTTTTGAACTCCCATGGAAGTGTTACTTGCAATCATCGAGCGTATATCCATTTCACATGTAAATAAATTGCATATTGTGCTAATTAATATCTAATAACTTACTTGAACAATAGTGATGAAAAATGAACTCATTAAGTCGATGTTTTGCTCACCACGCCCCCCCCCCCCCCCCCCCCCCCCCC